>QBDW01000867.1:0-103991 GCA_003261595.1 Maconellicoccus hirsutus
AAAAAATCCGGGCTCGGAGGAAATCTCAACCCCCCTTTCCCCCTTCTAGTTGGGCCTACACTGTCATCAATTATAGATATTTACACTTATTTGATTTTAGGAAGATTTTCAAATTTTTTTATAGGAATTCAAATTTTAGGAAATCCAATAAATAGAATGAACAAAAATTTAAACTCTATAAGAGAAATAAGCAATTTTATAATTTTTTGAAAATTTTTACACACTCATAGTTGTTTTAGAATCTTTTGGAACACGTCACAAAAAAAATCATTCAATGGGATCAATCTCCCTCCTCCAAATTATCCTCTTAAAGCCAACCTCGCTGTAAATCGTATTCCTCCCCCCCCCCCAAAATCAACTTTAACTCACTACCTCGAGACTATTTTCACCTCAAACGCGCTCGATTATTTCAACGTGAAATCTACTCTCAGGAATACGCCATTGTATACCATTTATGCAGAGATATTGCGTCGTATTATTCGTTATCACGTTAGATCTGTAAAAATGGCGAAATTTACTATTGGATTTATTGGTAAAAACTTTATTGTGAATTTAACGATAAAAAATAACGCGTATAGTAAAACATTTCGCAGACTAGGGGCCTATTAGAATTCAACGTCGTCGTCAAAACGAGCATTATATTTGGACGTATAACGTTACAATAATGGCTTCGTGAAATTCGATATAGCAAAATAAATATGACAATCGTACACAGAAGTTGACCTTGTAAACGTTTAGAAACCGGGTTAATGTATCGATAAAAGGAAAAAGGGCCAATGAATAAAACTCCTCTTAACCCGATGCCCTCTACACAAGCCCCACTTTAAAGATGGTAATTAACGCGAAAAAGGTAACTTTATTAGAAAAATTACCTCGTAAAGTTCGTCGAGTTTAATATTTCAAAATAAATCCGTCCAATCGGTTGCATTGCAGCATTCAAATTTATTCATTAACCGAACTCCGTGGCGCGATTTTCCAAAAGGTTTTTCCGCGCTGCATGGCGACCACGATACGCATGCTTTTCCTCGACGGTGTAATTTACTTTTACGAATTGGGTGGCGCTATGTTCTTTAGTATTGCTGCATTCTTTGATGGCTCTGCAATTCGATTCGATAGCGTCGTTCGTCGGCTAAATTGTCGTTCGAAATACGAATTTTTCAGTTTTCGCCGAATTTCGTACCGTGTCTCGTGCGTATGGTTGCGGGAATTTTTCATTTTACGTTGATTTACCACTTCGCGTTGTTTTTTCGCGTCAGTTACTATTGTTAATTTTTCAAACTCGTCGCATTTTATATGCGTTGCATTCGCATATACCATTTCCAATTTACATGCGGTATGTACCCAAGGTGATAATTTTTTTGAATTTAATTGACCTAAATAATGATGAAAAATTGATAACATTTAACTAGAAACATCGGTACTTTTTTCGCCAAGTTTACGCTGAAAGAATTAACCTAAATTTCATTCCGTTTTAAATGAGATTTAAATTGTTTGTTTTCTAGAACACGTCGGGATCTTTATTGCATTTTTTTCTCCCTCTTCGCATTTAATTCGTCTTCATTTACGTAGCTATTTCGAGAGAAAAATACACCGTAGAGGATGAATAAAATGTAAATTCATTTAGCACCCGGTTTCACCATCGTTTAGCGTACTTGGATATGTCAAAACATTGTCTTCATTTCGAAAGCTCCACGATACAAATGTAATGTGGAAACGATGACACGTTTTTTGAAAAAAATTTTTCCATCGAAAATTCGTTTATCGAGTAGTGAACGTGACACGTTAAAATTTTCCTACTCGAATTCGCCTCAACGATCGTATTGAAATTTAAACGTTTCGAGCCGAATGGTGTCGATTAGTGGGATGTACATAAATGTAGATATATGGTAATTTTTGTGCTGTTGAAATAATTTGTGAATGGTAGAATATGAAGTCTTCGGTGTTTTCCAGATTATTGAATATTTCGTGGATTTATTCAACAAACACAAGGCGATCAGTTGATCGATTTTTTTCAAAAAAATATTTTATTGATGTCGATAAATTCAACAAAAAAAATAAAACCTCTAAAAAAAACTTGAAAAAGAAAAATTTCAAAAAATTGAGAAAAGAATAAAACAGTTTTGAAAAAAATGCAAAAAAATATCTTTATCAGAATTTTAAGCAAAAAAAAAGTCGAAAACTATCAAAAAATTTATCAAGTTATTCATGTTTAAACTAAAAAATAATTTCAAAGCGTCAGAAAATGCACTAATATCAATGACGTTGACGTAGAAAATTTAAGTACTGTATTGTGCCTGTGCCAGGATTTTTCGAATGGGAGGGGGGAGACGGGGATCAAAATGTTTTCCTCGATAACTTTATGTACATCGATTTAAAAAAACTGACTAAATAGGAGAGAAAAAGTTGCATTTTTATAATTTTTGTTGCATTAAATGCAATTTTTTCACCAAATTTGTTTTTGCTTTTCAACATACAAATTTGCTGCGAAATTATTGATAACTTGTCTAAGAAAATCGTTCGTAGGGATTATTATCTCACTCCTCTCTTCTCTCTTCAAATTAGCGCAGTATGAATGCTAGGATTTTCCCGGGGGAGGGGGGAGTCCTCTCCATAACCATATACAGATTTCAAAAATTGATATAACAGAAAAAATTGCATAATTTTTTTACAAAAAAAAAATACAATTTTACATTTTATTAAATATTCTTTTTTACTTTTGAATACAATTTTTTGTAAAATTATTGAAAACCCAGATGAAAAAATCATTTGGGAGATAATCACCTCACTTCCCACCTCCCTCCATCTTAAATGCAGCACTATTAAGACCATCCAAAACTTGTGTAATTTAGATTCATAAAAGATTTTCTGAGTTCAGAACGTCAATACCATTCAACTCGAGATTAAAAATATTAATTCTTTTTTCACATAAAAAATGAGTTCATTCCTTTGCTAACATCATTCTCCAAATGCACCAAAATCTTAAACAGAGCATGGTAATTGTACTTCTACACCCTCTAATCATTTTCATACATCCTTTCCACATGTACAAAAATCCTGATTTTCAAATATCACCTCAAAGGCTCAAATGAACAATTTTGACGGTTTACTCGATAACACGAAAAATCCTCACGTAAACTGGACAAAGTCCACCGTAATCCGTGTTCCGGTTTGCGGCGAGCATCACGTCAATGACACATAATGAATCGCTTACACCATGCCAACTCGAAGGAATCAGATTACCAACACCCTGTGTGTGTTCGGTAACAAAAGGAAATGAAAAAAGGGGAGACTTTTTGAAGTATATTAATAACAAACTAGAAAAATTAATGATCTTCGTCTCCCTATCGTATTAACCGTTGTTTCCATCTCGGAAAAAACATTAATAGGGTGAACCGAAATTTCTTTTTCTACGTATTAAATTTTTCAAGTCGAGAGAAACCGAAAAATTTGAATTTTTTCATAACCCGTATTTAAGTAGCAGAAAAATAATATGTACCACTTATGATTCAAAATGATGGAAAAATTCATGCGAAAAATTTCCATAACCGGCAAACTGTATACGAGACGGGCATAAGAGAATTTTAATAGCTTGGAAATGCCATAAAATCCTTTTTTTTCATCTATTCGTAGGTGCTCGCTAATGGAAACGTCGAAGGTGCCCTTGAATTTGGAATATCGAAAAAACATGGAAAATGTTATACGAATGGTTTCAAGACGTGTAGTTCGTTACACATCAAAGTGAACTGCAATCGTAATGGAAGAATTTTATCGGGGGCCGCAAATAAAAAATTTATTTAAAATCAACGTGTCTATACGTAGACAATCTCCAAGACGCCGAGATAAAATAACCTTAGATATAGAAAAGGTTCGATGGGTAATTCAAGAAAATTGAGGTTCGCCCGAACATCGTTGTAATAATTCAAGAAGTAGTTAAAGTCCTTCCTTTACACATAAATCACTGTGATTGATGGTCGAATAAAATTTACGCGTAAAATTTCACCAATGTTAAAAATTTCACCTACTATTGCTCCTCTTTGGCACCATCCACGTCGTTATTGATTTTAACATAAAAATATACCCATAATCGTACGAAAGGGTTGAGAAATTTTAAATCAAATTTTTCACAATTTCTTCGACTTCGATATCAAATAATTTTCATTGACGAAAGGGTTTGTCTTCTTGTTCACAAGATAGAAAATTTAATGAATTTTTCAACCTAAAGCCCTCATCGTCGAGGGCATTTCAAGCCAAATTATTCCATCATTGGTTTAATACGACACACTGGATAAATTCTTCGATATTTTCTTCATCCGACCACGTCGCGATTTTGCTTCCAAGGCATATCTCCCAATCTCGTATCGGACAAGTTGGAGTATTAATTACGGAAAAAATCAACGATGACAGTACTACGGGGAATTAAATACGGATTTTAGGAAACCTTGGCATCGTAAATATTTAATAGCGGTCATAAATATAACATTATGTGGCAATAACAAATTCCATTATACTTTTTCAAATGTTTCTTTTTACATCGGCCTAGTGTCCGGTTCTTTACCGCATTATACCCGAAACAATTCAAGCATCCCGGTTTAAATTGTTTTTAGATGTCTCGAGCACATGTTGTACTCGTTTTGAATTTTAAATTTACCGCAAGATATGCAAAGTGAATATTCCATGTGGAGCTTTTTTTCGGGTGTTTTTTTTTCGAACGTCGTAGTAGGTATTTTTCGTAAAATTTACATCGAATTTTAGAAACAAAAACAAAATCAACAGTTATGAATATTTCAGATATGTCGAGTTGATGAATAAAACGTCCCTTGTGTTGAATGAACGATTAGTTTTGTTTTATAGTTTTGGATTTTTAGGTCATAATAATACGAACAATTAGCATGATAAATAATCAATGCGTCATATCAAAGAAGAATCCTGACTGATTCGATGTCTAAAATTGAATCAAAAATGAACTACTCGTTCATCTATGTTGAATCGCTTTACATGATCAACTTAAAATGAAATTTTCCGAATACTCAAAAATTTGCTTAAGGTCAACAAATGAGTATTGACACTTGAAATTTTTTCGGGGATTAGGGGGGGGGGCACTTTGGCAGTTTATTCCTTGATTTTTTTAAATTTGAAAATTGAAATTTATCCAAATTTTTCGCAAGAAAAACGATGGTGAAGTGCATTTCCAAGACCAAAGCTTACTTTCAAAGTTATGGAGCTTCAATGTTCAGAGTATAAAAAAATGCAAACTTGAACACCAGCACAAAGTTATAAGTCAATTGAATGTAGTTTTTCACAAGAAATTCAATAAACTTGTCTTTTTTCACAGATGATCCTTGATTAAAAATTTATTGAGCTTCAAAGCTCAAAAGTTTTTCTATAATACCAAGCAATATGTCAGTTGTAGTTGATTTTTCGTAAAAAATTCTACATTATGAAATTTTTTGCGCAAGCTGTAAAATTTTAAAAACTTTGAACTTTAAAGCTCAATAATTTTCGAACGAAGGGTTCAGGTGAAAAAGGACAAGTGTATTGAATTTCTCATAAAAAAGTACATATCGCTAGATTTTATAGAGAAAATCTACAATTTCCGGAACTGTTGAGCTTTGAAGCTCACTCGTTTGTTGACCTTCAGCAAATTTTTGAGAATTTGGAAAATTTAATTTTCAGTTGAATATGTAAAATGGTTGTTAAAAATTGGACACACCTTCAGTATTGACCTTGAAATCATAAATTAAAAAATTTACAAGCATTCTGAAGACTCCAGCAAGACTTCCATTTCATGAAACATATAAAAATGCTCCAAAAAAGAAAATACCCACGATGGAAATTCACCTTTTACCCATTTTTCAGCACTTGAACAAAAAATTCGCTATTCCAAATAACTCCAGCTCATCATTTCTCCATTAGTTTTCTAAAAAAAACTCCAAAATTGAAATTTTCTCCTTTAACATTTATGCGATTGCAATTTCAAAAAAAGGACTTTTGAACATTCTTCTATAGCAACACTTCAACGAGCCAAAAAAATCAAAGTTAAAACATGGCTGGAAGGTTATTCTTTATTTATAAAACTCCCCTCTCTCTTTTCCGATACTCGAAAAAAAGAAATTTTCGATTCCTTTTCGTATTTCGAGATATAAATTCCCATCATCGCGAATGTCTCTTTTCACAAATATATTTCAATTTTAAAAGACTCCGAGAAAAGAACCAATTCGCAGTTTTTCGTTAAACGCGACAACAAATAAATCAATTTACACTACCTCAATAACCCTTGCAAAACATTAAGTTTTTTTTTGACATTATGCAATCGCATTTCAAAAATTACTCTTATAAAGTTGCCACTAACTCAATAAAAAGAATCCCCTATAAACAGGTTTTCCATAAACGAGCAAATCGAAGCACGTAATAAATTGAACCTCCTCACGTATGGAAAAACTTGAACTTTCCAAGCTACGTATAACTTTTTAAAAGTTCGTTTTGTTTCCATTGTGAACAAGGGAAAAAAATGTTATTTATTTTTGCAACTTTTCTCAACCATCTTTTTAATATGCTACATTTCAATTGAAACGCAAAAAAGCCAAGAAAAACAATGTTTCTTAGCATAAATTAAAATATTTCCAAGAAAATATTCGACGATCGTTTATTAATTTTTTTTACGATGGGAACTTGATCAAAGGTCGTTTTCTTTTTCGTAAATTTAATGGAAAATATAGAAATGAGAAAAGAATATCTTGAAAACGCGCCCATGTTATTTCGCCAGGCAGCGTTCAATTATAATAAACAATTCTCAAAAGGACGAGAATTATTTTGTTGCTTTGTTGGCAACCTCTTACATATTTACATCGTCGAGGACGTATAAAATTTGGAATTTTCAGATAAAAAAAAATGAAGTAATTTGTCAACGTAAAAAATGTTTATTAGGTACATTTACCTCGTTCTGGCTCCGGTATTAATAATAAATCCGACTACGTTGCGGTAAAATTGTTCAAATTAATTTTCAGACGTTTTAAGGAAATACGAATATTTGTAGAGATGGAATATGCGAAGTGGCTTTATTGCTCGACGTTTTACGAGAACGTGAAGAATGGTCAAAAGGCTCAACGATGCATTAATTACGAAGGAGTTTTGCTTATTCAGCTGTTTGCCGATCAATTCGCACTAATTCGAAAATTCGGTTCATATTTTTCTCGTGCGGATTAAACGTATATTTTCAAGTTTACTCCTACAAGTTTTTGTGAATTCGTTATCTACGTAAACGAAAGTTAATCATTTATTTTAATTGCTCGATGCGTGGGTGCTTTGCTGATGAATACGCAAAATATTAAAAACCTATGCTAATTTCATCGCAGCTGGATGAATACTTTTGCAATTAAGATTTTCTTCGTTTTGGACAAATAAATCAAATTTTAGGTGACACTTCGGAAGTTCACTCCTCCTTTTTTTTAAATTTAAAAATTTATATTTTTCCAATTTTTCGCGAGAAAAACGATGGTTAACAAAAATGCAAACTTGAGCAATAGCATCATCGAGGTGTATGTCAATTGAATGTACTTTTTCACGAAAAATTCAATAGACTTGTTCTTTTTCGCCTATGAGATCAGAAATGTCATAGAAAGGTCAAGCAATATTACAGCAATATTTCTGAGGTATTTGGAATATCAACTAAATGTCATAGGAACATCAGAATTGTCATAAAAAGGGGCAAAGAAATATTTCGGAGTTGTTAGGAATGTCAACCTAATGTCACAGGAACATCAGATATGTCATAGGAAGGTAAAGGAAATACTTCAGCAATGTTTCAAAGTCATCTAGAATGTCAACAAAATGTTACAGGAAGGTCAAGGAAATATTTCAGAAATATTTCGATGCATTTGAAATACATTTGGATATATCCACAAGCACTTAGTTTCCCAAGTGTCTTTAAGATACTTTCACGACCTCCCTGTGATGATCCTGAGACTTTTTGAGTACCTTGAATGTATTATTACTACTTCCTAAGGACATTTCAATGACGTTTTAGTGATGTTAGAATTTTTTGAACAATTTTCATAAATTTTTAAATTGGTCCATCAGCAATTACGTCTCTTTGGACACGTTTGTAATTTAAGAACCCTGATTCTTCTAGGAGTAAGTCAGCCATCGTTGATTTGTTGGTTTTCAAATTTGTTATTGTTTTTTTAGGAGCTAAATGTAATGACTAATATCTCGTAAAATTTTTTGATACTAATATCTAATTTTCAGATTTATCGTTCATTTGTGCTTTCTTCGCCTTTGTAAAAAAAAACAATTTTAAATTTTATTCCGCGCACAAAAAATTAATAAAATAATATTCCGTGATACGTACTTTGAATAAATTTAAAAAAAAACTCAACCTTCGACATAATCACAAATAAATCTGTTATCGGTAAATTTGAACAAAAATTATCATCGAAACAACAATTGAAAAAAAACTACCCTGTAATTACAGCTGATTTAAAGCATGGTCGAAAGAGGGTAAAAAATTTGCGCATTTAGCGAACCCTGTAATTATCTACCTAAACCACGATGGACGGCTCAACATCGAACGATTATTACGCTCGATTATACGGTCAGGATAACGTTGCCTCATTACAATTACCACCGAAACAAATCGTTTATCCGTTTGTAACGAAAATTGCCGATTCGGTTATCACGTAGTAAAAAATGGAAATTATTTCAAATAAACGACACCTATTGGTGTTTTCTTCCGTCAAAAATATTCAACAAAATGGTACTCGAGAGACAAAAAATCTCGGTTGAATGCTCTAAACGAATATAAACGAAAACGACATCTGCCAGCTTTAAAGACGTAGTAATTCTTCGCCGAATTACATTCAAAAAAAATTTACTTGTCGGTTTCAATGTTTAATTTAAACGTAAATCACGTTCCACACGGTGAACGTTTCGTAGTTTTTTTTATCTTTTTAGTGCTCCTTTACAGTTGTGGTTTTGCAAAAATTACCATTTTTATATTCCAAAAAATTACCTTTATGGTATTTTTTTTAAATAAAATTTTCAAAGACTCGAAAAAAAAGTAGGGTGCAAAAAGTGATTTCTACGTTTTTGTGTTCACTGCTACGTCCTGCGGGTCTAGTTCCACAAACCTAAGGTGTTTCTTAAAATGTTTCTAATCCGTTTTCAGTCGTCTTTAGAATTTAGACAAGTAAACTTTACCATGTCTTGAAGAAAAAAAATTCCCCATCAGCAACACTAAAGGTCGTGACTTTTGAGATATTTATAACCCAAAACCACATCCCATCTACCTACAAAGCATCAACAAATTAAAATCTACATTTAGCCACCCACCATTAAATAATTTTATCGAAGATCAAACAACACCAATGTTCAGCGAGTCGTATTGGATATTAAAACGCGTTGCTTTGGACCATACGCATGCAATTCATTACCTATTTCTAACCCATCATTGACATTTCGTTGAAATTCTAATTCGCGCAAATTAATTGCCGCAATTTGACGAGGTCTCGCGCCCAAATATAATTAAAAGTCATTTATTCGAATTTCCGAAAAGGAAACTAAATATGTATGAAGTCATTTACATGTATTCACAGTGACACAGCGGTGATTCTAAATTTTAACGTTATCTTAATTAATATCGCATTGTTCTTTTTTCCATCCGAGGGTATTCGGTCGAGCGGAATGAAAAACATCGAAAAAGATTCTTCGAGTCTTCGCGCAGTTTATGGTGATTAAAAAATTACTCGGAATTAGCATCGGATTATCGAATTTTGTTTTTCCCTCACTTCGTGTTTTTCGTAGAGCGCGCTCTTCTCTTTGACATGTCTGTCCTTATTTTTTTCCGTGCTGATAACAAAAATCTAGAAGCATCGCATCTTATGGAATTTTATACTTTTCACGAAATATTAAAGGTTTGTACAGAGTAAAGGTGGAGAAATGAGGGCTTCGTGTTGGTAAAGTTGTTTCAAAAATCTACCAATAGTGATAAACCATGACGTAATAACCATTTATAGAAATTTTCCAATAATTTGAGAGGGGAAAGGAAAAATTTAAAAACAAATCTGACTAGGTTACTCATTTTTACATAGATTAATGACATTTCACATTTTAACAAAGATTTTTCAAGAGCTGTAAGTTTGAACAATGACGTCACATAAATAGTATAAATTCATCTCAGCCAAAAAATTTGCTGATTTGAAAAATCTCAATTAAACATTTTGCGTAGTCCACCAATTCTCTTTCCAGAATTTTTTCTGAGAATGACAAATTTTTGAATTTTTTTTCTGTTGTATTTAATATTTAAAATTTGTAAGTTCGAAACAATAAAACATGAAATTTCTAGACAAAGTGAAAACAAAAATTTCCAAAATTTTACAAAGTTTTTAGAAAAAATCACATAAAGTATCGGTTCTTAGCACAACTACCCTCATCCCCTCTTCCACCCTTCAGACTAACGCTGCGTCCCAATACTACAGATCATCAACGACGTAACGATTTGAATGTTTTATTGTAAACTGATCACGTCATCATATCAAAATGTTTGAGTACAGCAAGGCAACCTACGGTCATTTTCATTTTTTTGGGCCATTTTTTGTTTGGCACTTGTTTGGGTTTTTGAACATTTTCTAATGGGTTTTCCAAACATTTTCCACTATCAGGGTATCCAACGTATTTTTTTTTTAAATCACTACTTTTCCACTACCTTATTATCAAATTTTTCAAAAACTTCTCAACTCCCCTCCCTCACCCCCACATAAACGAGGTTGAATTACACGTCAAAAAGAAAATCTGTATTTAATAAAAAAATCAATTTTAAAAACATCAAATTAAAATTACGCATGAAAAATAAACACATTATATGCTTGTTGAAAAAATTTATAAATATGACGTCATATATAACAATTCTAGATCTTTAATTTTTCGAAGAATTTAAAAAAAAATCACCAACAAGTCAATACAGTATTTTCCACCACGACGAACCAAACCCAGAGTACATTGAACGCTCACGGCGACGGTCAAAAATCAAGATTCATTCCTCGAGTCGTTCATTTGTCAGATAAATTCAATTGTACAATTCCATTATTTCGCAAACTACCGCGCATTTATTCGGTGCGATACGATAAGGTAGAAAATTAATAATAAAAAACGCAGCCCTATATTTCGGCGCGAACTCAGGTAATTACCATCGATACGATTCAGAAACCTTAAAATTCGCGAACGAATAACAGTAAAAAGTTTTTATTGTTAAGACGTGCGAATTCAATATAAATAAGAATGTTTTTGACTGCGAAACATTTTCAGAATGTTTAATTTATTTTCAGTTCATTAACTCGGATCAACGTAGAAAGATTTTAGGTTTTTCCCTCTTTTATCTTTTTTTACAGATACCATTTCACTTCAGCCACCCGGTATAAAAAAAGGAGAAAATAATCGTAAAGCACGAAAAACGCTCGTTTTTGGAATTTTCGCGCACAGTTAGCACCCCTTAACCAATGAATTGATTTTTTTGAAAATTTTCCTTGACCAGTTTTTGTTTCAAAAGGAAAAAAATAGTCGTAAAAATCGTAATTTCACAATTTATACGAAAGTTCTTTTTTTTTTCCAAGGAAATATTATCTTTGACATTTAAAGACGCTCTTTAATAAACCATAGGCGATTTTAAGGGCATACTCGAAATTAATTTCGTTTCCTCGATACCTAGGAATTTCATTTGTGACCGGAATTTCTTAAGTCTTCTACACTGTATCGTGTGATACGACCACGAAAAGGTGGACATTTCGAATCCGAGGATTACGTAAAATAGTTATTTCAAAGATGAAAACGTTTCAACCTTTAAAATTGACTCCATACTTCCGCATTTTTTCCACGTTATTAAAGCCTCCTTCGTAACTTTCAAATCACTTTTATTGGCTTGAACAATGAAACTAGAAGTGTTATTTTCATCTAAATTTTTCAACTTCCAATTTCATTACAAGCGAACACTGAATTTCGGAGAATATCTCGAGCTCGTTTTATCTGCCTTTTTACCATTTCAATAAACATAAGAGCAATTAATTTCTCGCGTTAAAAAAGTAATTTAAATATTTTCCTCGGTGCGCCATATTGCGAGCTTTATACGTACAGATTGATAAAATAAATAAAAGATGAAAGAAATTTCATATTTCTTTTGGTATTCATTCGAAAACCCCAATTGAGGTCTTTTTCCTGACGCTTGTTCGCTTTTGAATCCCCAACTGATGGTCAAGTTTTGAGCGTTTATTAAAATAATGATTTTTAAGAGACAGAATCTGCGCTTTCACTCAGATATCATAATTTGGTCACTTAACAAATTAAATTTCCTTCGCAACGGATAAACGACGCTTTTAGGTTATTAACTCGATTAACATTTCGGAAAAGAAATTTTTTATGTTCATTTGCACCAATTACCTTCATCACAAATATAGGTCAAGGACATGGAAAAAATGCGGGAGTATTTTGAAAAAAAAACAACACCTAAGTTTATGGAACTATTTAAACGTGATTTATTAGCTATAAATGGTGGAAATATCTCAAAATTCATAACCAAGCTATACATAGGCACATATCAGTTTTCGCGAACAATCGCGCTGAAACTTGGGCTCTATTGTTTTGGAAGTAAAACTTGGAATCAAGTTTTTGAATCTTTTTCCAACTCGGAATTCTACTTCATTCAAAATTACACACTAAAACTAACGACTAATTAGTTTAATTAAATTGCTCGAAATAATGAGATTTTAAGACGAATATGTGTGCATGTTACGAATAATTAGTCTACCGAGTGTAATTTTTCATCAAGTCGCATCCATATTGCTCAAAATACATTATCTTCTCATTAATCATAATCACTTGCCACAGCAACGCTTGTAAGTACTGACTGTTTAGGAAAACTTTTACTGTGCCGGCTCTTAAAACGCGACCACACTTTTCGTATGTACTTCTTGATTCAGCTTTTCATAAATAATGGATCCGAAACGTGGCACGATTCAATAGTGACCGAGAATGCTTTGTATTAAAAATGTTTATTTTTGAACGCCGTTTTGTCAAAGGGTTTCCTAGTGTGATCCTTTTTCAAACATCCTATTCTACGTTAAAAGCTTTATACCCGAATAAATGATCATCTTTCGGTATTGTTTTTGCGATTCTTTTCAAAAAATTTCAACGAAATATGATAAAAGCCCGTGGAAAACATTTTACACGTACAAATCGCCTTCTTCCGTTTATACTCGATGAACATTTCAGCGAGAATTTTTTCAATGCCTTCAACAATTCAATTTTATACAATTATCCCATTAATTAACGAATTTAACTTTTGTTTGAAGTCAAAAAGCGAGATTGTAACTTCAAAGGAAGACGCAATCGAGAAATGTAAATTAACAGCGTCAAAAATCGAGCTACGAGTAATTCTGTAAACGCGCGAGTTGGGGAAATTAGCGCGAATTTCCGTTTCGACCTTTTTCGTTGAGTCTAAAATTTGCAGCATTTTTCGGCGAAAGTGAAAAACGCGAAATTTCGAAGTTTAAACGCTTGATTAAGGAAGAAATAAATTTTTTCGAGGATTTCACATTCCAAAATAATACTTGCCGAATTAGTGGCGAAGGAGGTGGGAGTTAGTTTGAACCAAAAAAAATTATCACTTCTGAAAACAATTATTATCTATGTAAATTTTAAGAATCACATTGGAATATATTATGTTTTTAAATTTTTGCAAAATGTCAGGAAAAAGCTCAACCACCCTCCTCTTTGACTACGTCACTGCGTCGCGTAGTTTAAGCAAATAGCACATCTTAAAAATATAGATTTTTTAAATATCCAATTTAAAGTATTAAGGTCGTTTATACGTACATTTGTTACGTCATCACGCCAACAAATATACCCCTCACTTGGGTTTTAATCTAAAAAAATCTCAAAGTTTTTCAAAATGAGGGGGAGGATGACACAAAAATTTTGTTGTGGTCTTCAATTATAAAACTTTGTATTTTTAAAATTAAAAATGTATCTTAAGGTCCAGAATTTTTTTTGTACTTGGAGTCATACTATACTTCTGACTACTACACCTTTCCATCTCTAAATAGGTGTTCAAAGTCCCCCCTCCTCCCATTGAAAACCTTTAAAACGTGTATTTGAAGAGTCGTAACCTCAACATCTCATTACTACCCTTCTCTACAATGAAAGCTAAAAGTCAAATAACTTTTAGAGAAGTTCATACATACGTACTATAGACACTAGACCGAAGTTAAGACATCCAACGATAGACAGAGGGGAAAGGAGATAGTAACTACAGACTGAGTTGGGACATTTGCTCACGCTGGGCACTCCGCAGCGCTGCAAGTCGTGTTTTCAAACGTTGCATTACGTCATAAAATGCGTTTAGGCATGTTGGGATCAGGCAGGGTTTAAAAAATTGTTCAATTCAAAAGATTTCATGTAGATGGAGCTTGTCTGATAACGGACTTGGGGTTCTTCTGCATCGACAGTTTGAAAAATCCGACTACTGGGCACTCAAGATCACCCGTTGAATGTCTTAACTTAGGTCGGGCGTCTATAATACAAACCTACATCATAGCTAAACTCCATGTAATGTCACCTGGTGGCCGCTAGGAGCGCTAATGAACGTAATTTTCAACATTCATTTTATAATTTTTGTTGACCATTTTCCAGCACATTACAAGCTCAAGGTTGGACGAACTATTCCAAAAATGGGATTAACTGAGATAGCGTTTGTATAAAAAATGTAATGTTACTTGGTGGCCACTAGGGGCGCTAATGTACGTGATTTGTAACAATTATAGATCGATCGTCAATTTAATACCGAAAATAACATCGATAAAAATATGAATTTTTTTAATAATAAATTCGAAAATCCCCTCGACCGCGATTTGTAAATTTCTACGAGAATTTTCCACGAACTTGTGCACGTATATTAAAAAGTTGATTGGCTGAACGAGCTTACAAGATGATCAATGCTACAGGCGTACTTTGTAAACTTAGTACAAGGCTATTTTATAAAGTTACTAAGGATTTTCGAAGTTAAAATAGTTGATACATTCTGTTTTTTTCATCCACTTAATTCCATCCGGCGAGAGGAAAATGAAAAAATAATCGAAAAGAACAAAAATAAGGAAGAACGATTGTTAGGACATAACAAAATTTGTCAGTACGATGAAAAAAAAAAGTATAAAAAATAATACTTTTTAAGCCATTTTGAAAACAATGAACAAAGTTGAAAAACAATTTGAATAGAATATTCTACAGTCATTTTCCTCTCTTGGCCTTTTTCTCTTTTTCTCTCGTGATAAGCAACAATAAAAAAAACCTTTCCTTTGTTCCGGGTAATAAAATTAGTTAACAAAGTTTCGTAAGTTAAATAAATTTACTTAACTGTTTGCCACCGTTGGATATAAATTGCTAAGAGTATTCGAAAAAATGACAAAAATATATGTATTTCGAAGAAATTCGTAAGATTGCTATTGTAATTTCATTTACATTTAAAAGATTTATTCGAATCGTCAAAAAGAGATGTTATCCTCGAGGGAGATTTCTTATGAAGATTTGATTCCTGTATTTTTTGCTAGTTATAAAAATGCGGTAATTTTTCAATATTTAAAACCAATTATTAAACGATGATAAAAAAAGTATCCTGAAACAACAGCGATATCCCTTGTCATTCGAAACTTTAATCAAGGTTTCTTTTAAGCATTCAAAAAAAAAAAGATAACGTGTTCATAGTAGTAACTTCTAACGGTGTATTTTAAGCAGTTAATTAATATTTAGGTTTAGGATAGAACTCATACATAGTACCGCAGTCTGACTGAAATAAAACACTAAAAACGTCCTTTCGACAGGAAAATTGAAGATTAAACATGTATTAAATGGAAGGTTAATTCCCAAGAGAGAGCGATGCTCGTTTAGCGCAAAATTCTACAATAAATTGAACGTGTAGTTGTAACAAATTGACAAAGCTTCGTCTCATGTTCTGGAAATTTTCAGGTATTCATTCGAATTAGCGTTTCGTTGAAATTCTTTTTCCCAAAGTAATTAAATTTAATGATGTTCGGATTCCGTACCTAATGGATTTTTATGCTGAAATTTAATTCCTGTTTATACCTGACGCAAAAGATGAATTGGGATTAAGAGGTTAAGTTGTTTTAAATACGCCGACGAAATGAAAAAGTATGGTTTCCATTTTTTTACGGCCGAGTTTTTTGTCGCTGAAAAAGCTTTTGAATGTAACTTACATTTTATGTTTTCATCAGCATTTGAATACTTAGAAATACTTCGAGTTTTTTAATATGACCTCGGAATCACATAAGAAGGATTTTTCGATGAGTTTTTTTCTCCAAAGCGGAAATTCTCTCAAAGGAAATGAAAATTATGAATACGTGAAAATTTAATCCAATGTTTGCTGCGTCATTATGAGTATTTTTTTCGTCAAATTGGGTTTTCTACTATTTAAAAACAAGTCAATGTCGAAAATTGACCTTCAATAGAGTCTGTTTATAATACAGATAACTTTACCCCCATCAGGAACCAGCTCCCATTGAATTTACAGCAAGTTGTGCACCCAGAACTTGAATTGCAACATTCTTTATTAACATTGTACCAAAAGCTCTCATGACGAGCTTCACCTATCGACTCTATGACACGTTAATTCGTTCTCCATTTCGTTCTTTCACGCTAAAAAAAAACAACCCTTTTCAGGTAATGAGAAAGAACTCTCATTACAGAAAGAATTCAAGAAATCGCACTGCTCCCTTCCTCCTTCAAAAAGTTCAACACTGATGAAAAAATACCTTCGTTTTACTCCGAATTTGACATCTGAACATGGTGTTTCTCCAAGTTCAAGTACAGAAGGAAAAAACAAACACGAATTGAATGAAAAATACGACGAGTTATATAAAAGATACATCTTCGCTAATATGACTCCTCACGATGACGGATTATCATCGACGTAAAATTGCCGAGTTTGCTTAAACTCGTGTTTCTCTTGTTGAGTGTAAACACAACACGCTTATATCCTTAGCTAATCAAATGACATTAATAAAGGTTCTTTTGACGATACAACATGACAGTACTACTCTTCATCAAAGAGACGCCACGTCATATACGTTGAATTTTACTAATGCAACCTTAACCCTTCGCGAGAATTCCGACAATTAAGCTAAAAAGGATATTTAAGGGTAAACATTCGAAAATTCACACATATCTTAGAACGCCTAAAACATTCAAGTTGAATTCTTTCCATTCATATCTGGTTGTCGAGTTGAATGATACTTGAATGTAACACGAGTTCTTTAACACTTGGAAACTTGAACACTTTCCACGTTCTATTGTTTTGATACTTCGTGTGTTACTGAACGAGAGAAAAATTCGACTACTTTATTGTTCGACGACGTGGGATAGGAGCGGTGCCAAAACTTTCTACTCTTTTGCGTATAGTAAAATCATCGAATGAATTAGAATATTTGACAAGAGTAAATTAAAAGCGTATAAATATCTAACGCAGAACTTAATCTTTTAAAGCTTCGTCAAATATTTACCAAGTACATAAGCGATTTTTCTTGGCGAAGTAAGGTAATTGATTCTTGATATGTATTCTTATTATAACTCGTGCTGTGAATTATATTATAAACGTTTTAGGCGCTTTCATCCGCTAAAATGGGATTTAATATTAGGTTTCAGATTAAAACGGAAGAATAAGGCAATAAAGATTTCATCAAACACATTAAAAGGTCTTATTGTAACATCCCTTTGATCCATACAAAATCCGTTGAATTGAAATGCTTTCAAAAACACGAAACCGGGGCTCTTTTAACCGAAATTTAGATTTAAAGGTTCTTGGGAAGCGAGAACAACGCTATAGAGTTTCTACGGTGTACGCGATTAAAACGCCATTGTGTTCGGAACTTAAACTACGACTTTTAATCTTAAGAGAAGATTTTCGCTTAATTAAAACGGATATTCTATATTTGATCTATGGGTACTGGCCACAACGCGGTTAAGCACCTTTTTCTCCTAATCGTCGACTCGTGATTTTTTCTCCTTCAATTTACTATGTCCATGCTTCCAGAAATGATTCCATCAAAGGGAAACCACCCAAGGTGGAAAATGAACCTTTTTCGAGCATATTTTTAATAAAACACCAAGGCTATTTTTGAACCTAAATTAACTCCGAGGTGTCTTTATTTCAACGTTTTAAATATAAACATGCGTCGTTAGATGAAATTCCACTTCTTCTTCATGTCACCTTCTCCGGTGAAAGTTTGACGATTATCATCGCTATTGCAACATCATTTCCAGCGTTGCGAAACAGTTCTGTTGGTGTGAAGTCGAACCGTAATAATCTCATCATCGTGCTAGGTGAAGCACCAAAAGATTTGGTCAATGATGATGCTTCAGCAGTCTTTAACTTTACTGGTTTGGAGACCCAATTTAAGAAGGTTTGTTCTGATTATGGAAGTGATTTTTCATTGAAGGTCCCTTCCAAGGTATTGCAATTCTGTAGTGAGATCTTGAATGAGGTTGGGCCTGAAAGCGTGAAAGTTAAAAAATCACAAGGTGACAAAACCTGGGTATTTCATTTCCCATACAAAGTTCACTATTAAGACTGTCTTTGTTTGCTCCTTCAAAACTGATACTTCAGAATTCAAATAGTTACCACTAGTAACATACAAAATCATTCTATCCATGAAGCAAGCGGTGATATTGGCACTAATGACCGTTGATTTGGTTTACACAATGAACGATCCACCTATCCTGCTAACTCCGTTGGCTGGTGCAGTGTATTCCAAGGAGAGTTTGCAGATCATTTCTGTCAATCATTTCATAAACACGGCTACTCTCCTAAAGGTTGTTATTTCCAGTTGCCAAAGCGATGGCCAACATTTTCCAATGTCATAGATGGAGGTAGCTGCAGCAGCAACTACGCTGAAGAACCAACTACGACGAGCCCAATACTTCATATAGGGCCCGATAACAGATTTTTTGGTAGGGTGATTCGCCTCATCGCTATATTGGGCTGAGATCTTGAAGAGAACGAAGGATTTTCCAATTTTGCTTCTTCTATATTCCATTATTTTCACAGCATTCAATTCTCGTCCACATTACTTCATTCAAATCCTCTCTTTATTATTGATTTACCACTAAAATTCGCACAAAATCTACGAATCCTCGCCAATTCTAAAATTTCTGCAAAAGACAAAGGCACTCGTAACTTACTCGAGATCTGAAATTGTCAGGGATTTACAATTATTAAAACGCGTTTTAATACGAAAGGTGTTTCCGGTGGAATAGTAACGAGAAATTACACGACGAGAATTACCGCTACGAGAATAAAACGCCGATTTGCCATTTTGTCTTGGTAATTTGCGATCTTCCAAAGTGCAAAGTTTTCATTTACCGAGTACTTAGCGAGTTATCAATTTTAATAACCGCATTCTACAACGAGGAATTCGTTGACTGGTGGAATCGCGTTCTAAATACCGAAGATTTTTCGTATAAAGACGACGCCGGAAAATCGTTTCAAAGTAACTCTTAACGAGAGAAAAAAAGCGGAAGTTCTGCCATTATAAATTCTTAATGCAATAAAACGGAAAATTCCGCATTTAGTTGTTTCGGAAAATTAGATGGCACGCGACACGACAACTCCCCATCGATGACTTGACGAGCGAATGTTAATAACCTATCATTTAACCTTTTCAAAATGGTACAAATAATAGAGAAAAGATTTCCAAGGGCGATTCTCCTCGTGTCCATCCCTTTAATCTCATCCATATCCCGACGACTTGATAATTCGTAGTCGTCAAGCTACATATAAACTCAATTATGTCGGGAAAAATTACAACAGAGTTAATTTCCAATTTATAACTTTCATCGGATCCAATTTCTAGTCCCTTTAAAACGAACTAATCTGTAATATAATACTCGTTTGAGGGCGAGCTGAAGAAAAACATTAAAAATGTATTAATTTAGGGTTTTTCGAGGTAAAAAAAAAAACATTCTTTCGATACCATAATTTCGGCAAACTCTGCGATTTTGTCTCTTAGAGAAGGCAATGCGTAATTACAACCGTGATTAATTTTTACTCCGTCGTAATGTAAAATATGTCAAAATATCGGTGAATGATGCTTAATCAACTTAAGCACGATATCAGCAATATCGTTTCCACATTATTCATTAATTATTCATCCAGTGTCACAATAACGCATTTATTAACATTCACCTAAACCCGGTCTACATTAAAGTTACATTTCTTCGCACCTCCGAGCTGTCATTTTACACCCGCCATGATTATTAGCTGGCTTATTTTGGACGAGCAATGTAACACAGCTCGTAGCCGACGTTAAAACTCCGTAAATGCCCAACATTTTAATTTAATCTCGCTCTTTGCAGGGAATTATCGAATAGGAGCGTTGAATATACTGGAATCCTTTTGTTACCACGGGCCTTTTACTTTGGCCATTCTACAAATGAAATTTCCCCGTTTAAAGATGACAATTAAATCGTGTAACTCTACTTTCCTGTACCACTGCATAGGTCATATCGAGCGGGTAAAAAAAAAGCCCTTACGAGGTGAACGGTTGAATTTACAAAGGCCAGTACTTAATCGCCTCAATTTAAACGATTCATTTGAGAGTAAGTGATCCTCACGCAGTGGAGCCGTCATTAGCGTGAAATAAGACTGCATATTTTATGCTCTGACCATAGCAATTAATTACATTTAAGATGCTATTTACTGATGGAATTATTCACAGCGTTTAACCGCAAATTGTACATTATCAGTTTCAAAGACCATCTTTGCAACCAATGGTTACTTTGAAACTTCATGAAAATGAGACATTACACTGCCCGAGTTGCGTATAACACCATAATACTTCGTTGTGATTTTTTGAATAAATATATCTCCTGATTACACTCTCCTTGAAATACTCAATTTGAAAAATTACCCCAATTTGGGGAATAATGCGAATTAAAAATTGTTAATTTAATGGCACCGATTTAAAGGAGCAATGAACGCAGAAACTTACTTTTTAAAGGAGCAATGAACGCAGAAATTTATTTTTTAAATGAGCTAGTTTTTTACCCCAGTTCGTTCTAGAATAAGCATTTTACTAAATCATTTCAGAACCGACAAGACGCATTGAAAAATTTCAAATTTTTGTTATATCTCGGATGCTGTGATTAAAATTGAAAAAAAAATGTTAATATTACCGCTACAAAAAATATTTAAAAAGTGGCATCTTCGTACGAGGAGTTATTTGACATAAATCTAAAAAAATTGTTTATGTTTAAAGAATCAGGGCTTTTATAAAAATTGAAAAAATTCAATTTCCTAATCAGTAAGGCTTTAATAAAATTTGAAAAAATTCAAAAAATCCAAAAGACACGTGCTCTGATTAAAGTAGGAGTAATTTGATCACAGGGGGAGTGCTTTCATAAAAATTGAAAAAAAATTGGAAAAATTTGTATACAAAAGAAGCTTTTGTGGAAATCCAAAAAAATTGAAAAATTAACGCAGACTGTAGAATGTAATAATAATTAAAAAAATAAAAATTTGCCTTAACGTCCTTTGATAAATTAAAAAAAATGTAAATTTCCATATAAGGACAAAGTTTTAATAAAAAGCAAATTTAATTGAAAAAGAAATAATAATCAAATACCAATTTCCTCAACGTTAATTGAAAATAAGACATTCCACATGAAATCATCGAATGATAAATAGTAACCACGTTGATTCAACACCCCCAAGGTAATTTCTTTGAATCCCTCCAACAAAATTCTTTTTCAAGAAAGCTCGTAATTTACTAACAGCAAAATGAAATACGTACAACAGTTTTCTCGCCCCTTTGAAGATATCAAACAATGATAAAGATAGTACTTCCAATGTCATTGATTAAATTTACCAATTCGCTAATAGAAAAAACTACACAGATAATAGTAATAATCGATTAAATGTTACGATAATGCGTACATACGAGATAAAAATTTATATTTTATTGCAAGCATTTTTGAAACTATTTTTTTAAAACTTTTTCATTATTTCAAGAGATCTGCGATTCTTTTAACCAAAATTATTTTCAAGGATCCACTTCTAAAAAAAAGATTACAATTTAAGAACTCATTAAAATTTTTAAGCGAATTACTTCCACCTTTTATACAATTTTTATTACTTCGATAGCAAAAAAAAAAAACAGTATTCATCACGTGTAGGCCTTTCTCACATTATAACCTTTTTTTTCGGAAATTTTAATTTATTTAAATGAAATACGTTCGAGGATCATTAAAGAAATATATAATAAAATGGCGAAAAATCCGAACTTTTGAAAAGGTAAAATGAATTTTTTCATTTCCCTAAGGAAAAGTTGAAGTTTTTTTTAATGATTTAAGTTTTTTGTATTTTTGTTAAATTTTTTTGTCTCGTTAAACGAAGCTGCGATAAAAATAGAAATTTTTTACACGAGATTCTTTGTAGTTCATCATTCCTTTAGAACGTTTAATTTGAACAATTAAAGTTAAACTTATGCGTTCTTTTTGTTGCAGATAAAAACGACGCGGCGATGAGTGGAAATGAAATGTTGGAAGTTTTCAATTCATCTCATCATGTATAAAAAACGTACGATTTAGGAAACCACAAAATGCTATACAAATTGACGTCATTTTTACCGTTGAATTTACTGATATTAGGTGTTTTTTTATGGAAGACATCGAAAGGTAAGCAATTCAAAAGTACCAAAATAGCTGTAAATCTATGCCTAATAGTCGATATCATTTAAAATGTATATAAAACCAGCGACGATAATAATTTATCGAGTGCGAATATTTTAATTTTTTTTTCTCGCTACAACGCATTCGGGACGTATTTGGCGTGAAAGTAAAATTTTATCATTCGAACAAAACTAAAAATTTTATTGCCCTTTTGCCGCGTGCTTAATACAAGTCGACGATAAATTTCAATTTTTAATTCTACGCAAGTTTCGTTTTTTATTTTTCCTCTGGTTGCCCCCCCTCATGTTAAGTTTCCAGTTAAAAGAAATTCACTCGATGTATAGGTTTTTCCGAACGATTAAATTATCATTTAAGGATTAATTTGCCGAAGTTGTGAATTATCGCGTTGAATTTCAGCGTTTTATGATTTGCGATGTTTTTTATTGATAAAGAAAAATTATTGCGAAGTTGATAAGATGCGCGGAGAATTTTGATTAAAATGGGCCAAGTTTTCAATGAAATTATTTTCACTTTTTTTCATTAAAAAATTGGATTTTTTGAAAAAGGAAAAGTATCAGAGGCGTCAATGAGATACTTCACTTCTAAGTATGATTTATCGAGCAGCAATTCGACCAAAAATAAATTGACTGAAATAACAAAACCAAAATATGAAACGGAATGAAATTTTGAAAAATTAAAAGAATGGAATATGCGGAAATTTTTCCTGTTCCAATATAAAAATTTATAATTTTAATCACAAGGGGTTTTTCGTGCAAAATTCGACTCAGAATTTTGAAAACGCTTTTGAAAAAATTGCTCTGTAAGAAGCACTATTAGAGTAGGTGAGATTGCTAAAAAAAAAACAATTTCACATAATAAAAAACCAAAATCCAGAATAAAAATTTCGACCTGAACAGGGATCGATTGGTCGACTGTTGCGTGACGTGCGAGAGAGAAACTATATCGTTTTTACTTCTCGCAGGTAAAGTGTGCCGCGCAACAGTACAAAACAAATAAGCACTATTCATTATCAAAGTCTTCTCCCGAGTGTTTACTATTACAGACAAATCTATTAATTCGTGAAACTGAATCATGCATAAAAATTAGAATAGAAAAAATTTCCTTTAAATATCCACACTCCTTCGCAGTGCTATGCGTAAAATTACGTCAGCTACGTTGACGCAGGGTTTCTCGTTACCTGGTTTCACACGTCGCCAGCAGGCTGTGCGAGGTGCAGAACGGGTGATTGACCTTACGATTCGTTAAATTACGAATTATTTGGTAGGGTGATGGAAAAATCTTCCGTCAACATACCTATGAAAAATATAGGTAGGTAGGTATTTCATTCGCATTTTTTCTTTGCTTATAAAAGTATTAATTCTCTCTGCATTTCTTTTGTTTTCATTTCAAACATGAATGTTATATTGCATATATTCAGCAGGCATCCTGAATCGCTGATTTTGATAATCTCATTTCCATTCTGGAACCAATATGCTTCATCACGTATCCATTGCTGAAAGAATTGTTAAATTTTCAACATTTCCTCCATTTATCTCACTTTATCCAGCAAACTTAATCAAACGTTTAATTTGCGAGAGAAAATTCACACCGGACTATTGGCATAAGCACGCCGATATAGGTTCAAGTTCACGAACGTGTGCAACCTGAACCCCGCACACCTCACTCGGTCTGTCGTTTTAAATGAACAACCCAGCGATGCTTCAATTAAGAAACTATTCAAGGTTTTGTTTCTTTTGCATGTCACTACGTGATATGAAAACGCCAACGGATAATTTCACACGTTTATTCGGGTAACATTTCGGGTACGCTTAACTCCATGCACGTTCGCTTTTTAGGCGGCGAGAGAAAAAAAAAAGAACGCCGCGTGGAATACATAAAACTACACCGCGTAAATTATGCCTGCTTCGAGGGTACTCGACGATTTATGAACATCTCATAGACGGTCTTCAGGGTACGAGGTTATCAGTGAAACGAAAACGTTTCAATTAAGTATAAAATTGCACCGTCTCGGAAGCAGACGAGTGTCATCGCACATGGCGATAAATTCGAACACATGGGACACGTGGTGCGGAAAAATTGCTTAAGCGATGACGCGAATATTCCGAAAGAAAATCCCTTACAAAAGCTAACTCGTATTCGTGTGAAAGTTGCAACAGATTACATATTCATATACGACACACGCGTGTAAGCAATGTTTCCTAGACCAGCTTATAACGAATACGAAATATTCGCTTGTTTTTTATCCCCAGTTTCTCTTTTCTTCCCGTGAAATTATATGTGGTAACTGGTACTAGGCCAAAATACCGATACGAGACCGAAAATTGCATCTTGAAAACGTTTACGCAGGCAGTTAACATATCGGTTGAAACAACACCAAGGTTTCGCTATCATAATGCTTTATATGAACAAAGATTCGATTATATTCCAGAAATGTGGCGTTTTTATCCTGCGAAAGGGACGAGGGTAACGATGGGTTTTGTGAAACCTCACGTAGCGATGATATTAGTGCTTTCGCTTTATTGTTATTTGACCTAAGACCATCATTTTTTTGCAGACGATTTCTCTCCTTTTACGAGCCACATAAATAATGACGGATTTCCAATGTTATAAGTTTCCAGGGTCTGTAGAAAAAAAAACGCCATAACGGACCGGATGAGGTGTTACGATGAGATCGTTTCATGGGGTGTTAATTTTCTCTCACAGAATATATTTTAATATAAAGATACGTATTTTTATAAAGTGCAACGCGATTGATTTACGTGGTTCGAATAAGAAGACTGAAAGGAATATTAACAATTTCTTTCAATCTTAGTTCTCTTCATATACAGGTGACCAGATAAGTCAAGCAATTCGAATTCAATAAATATAAAAAAATTTAACTGTAAAAATGTTCAATGAAAAAGAAACATCAGATTAAGCAGTATATAGATTGTATGAGTTAGAGCATGTTAGAGCATCATGGACACAAGGGTTACTTCTCGTTAACGTAATAAATGTCAGAAATATTCGATCGCGGGGTGATACCAAGAGTTGGCCGAAATATATAAAAAAAGTGTAAATGTCAAGATAACGCTATATGAAAGAAATAAGGGTAGTACATATAAGGGTAGCACTACGTAGATTAGACTATTTCTACAAATACTCGTCACTAGGGGTCAGCACCATGTTAAAAATCGAGGTGATTTTTAGGGAAGATCTGAACGCGATAGGTAGGGTTGCTCAAATTAGAACAACAACGTCAGGACTGAGTAGTCAACTGGGAGTTGGTTGGGTCGATGGTCTCTGAGACATCCCAAGGTTCAACATTGAAGTCAGAAATCCACGTGGTTGGGGGGGCGGCAAGGATTAAAAAATTAGTGAACAAATGAAATATTTAGAAAAGAAATTCTAAAAAAAAATTAAAAATTGTATGCACAATTTTTGTTGAGGATGAGGAAAACTAAAAAAAATTATTCATAAGTACATGCAAATTTGTATAAATTATTTTAATCGAATTTTCGAGGTATCTCTTTTAAAATCTTCGATTTACGGGAATTTAAAATTTTTTAACGTAAATTTTTTATCTTGTCAAAACAGTCACAAGTCTCAGATTAATTTGTCAAATTGGATAAAACGCGTTTTTTGGTCTTACACAAATTTTTTCTGGATAATTTTTGTACCCTCTTAAAATTTTACGTTGAAAATTCATTTAAACCACCTTTAAAGTTCAAAAATTTTAATTAAAGCCTTTTTACAGTACCTGTTTTTATTTCCTTAGTATTTTGTTTTGATTCAAAATTTTCAAATTTTGAGAAATAAAAATTTTTGTACTAGTACATGTCTCGAAATTTAAATCATGCACAAGATGATTCCATTTTCTATCATTTTCTTTCACAGGTTTCAAATTTATTGCTTAATTTTCTCTGAAAATTGCAATTTTAATTATCAAATTTTTACAATGCGATCAATAATTAGAGCATGCAATGACTATTTGACGTCTCGACTTGACCAACTGCGGTTGGTAACACGGTTTTATGTCAAACGACCGCCATGTCAAATGACCGATATTTATAAAAGAATTTTAAAAAGACCGACATAAAAATAAAAAATCAAATTTTATAATTTGTACAAATTAAAAGCGTCAAACGACCAGTATCGCGTAATGTGACGCATTAATTACCGATCATGCGCCATCCTAATTATGCATTACCACTGCTTCTCAACGTTCTGCAGAAAATATAAATTAAAATTTTCAACATGTGTCCTCAAGCATTTCCCTCCAAGCTGAAGGTTTTGGGTTTCAATCAGAAGAAATACTTTCTCTCAATACCTATTCCTTCGTTCTTCATAATCCATCTGTTTAATCTTTACTTAATGAGTCAAAGAAAAAGTGTTAAAAAGTCATTAATCTGAAAAAACTTCGACATCGACACCGTGAAACTGAATTTTCATCAATGACAAGGGAAAACGGTAGATATTCTTTGTCCCAAGGCGTCAGATGTCTGGTTGCGTCAAGGTTCAGTATTCTATAGCGATGACTAGACCATTTATGACGTTGTGAGTATATCAAGTACACTTGGAATGAGCAGAAAAAAAGAGAATCACGTCACAGGGGAATTTTATTTCGATCAAAATTTTTCAAGGACTTCTCAAGGTTGATCTATTTTCAGTTGGTTTTCCTTCAGGAATTATTTACAAGGTTATGTCGTTCAAAAGAAACCAATTTTTTAAATCCGAAGATACAATTGAGTGTTATTTTTTGAACCAAAGATATTGTGAAGTCATCATCATGACGATAACTCAATTTTAGGGGAAGCATGGGAGAAGGGAAGAATTAGTCTTTAACCTCAATCAAGCAATTTTTTCACCTCTCACCCTCTTATTTAATCACCTTTTTTGACCAATTACGTACAAAATTTCTAAAAACAATTCTCTGTTTTGAGGTCAAGTCACTTCATTATTTATGTAATGAAGGTGTCACGACTTTATAAACTAAATTATAAATACATCATCACTCCGAGTGTACTTTTAAGAGAGGGAGAAGGGCGAGGGAAAAATTACACGAACAACTTGAGCTCTGAGAAGTCACAGTATTTCTGTTCAAGACACATGAGCCAAATAAGAAAATATCCCTCATCGACCTAAATCGTTTATTATATTCGATAAGCATACAAACGTCACAAGACATCAATATCGTCATATGATTCGTCTCCGAATACACACTTTATGTTAAAAACAATTTCAGATTTTTCAAAAAAAAACCTGATTCATGCAAACGCCTCGTTTCATGTCATTTATCCTACTCAACTCTCGTGACGAACGTTAGTACGAAAGAAAAAAGAAGATTGTCTCTTTATGCGATCATTTACTACGCTATAGAGTCATTTGAAATGTAAATATGAATATTTATTGGACATATGGGAACAGTGTCAAGACTCGATGATTTGTAACTGCGACTTTTTCGTCGTCTCTTCATCGCCCAAGAAGTGATATAACTTAGGAAAAAATTCCTTTCCGAGTTCGATGTCGTGCTATATTTCATTTTAAATATTATGATACGCATCAACACTGGTAAAATGAGCATTTTATGCATGGCTTATACCATATTTTGCCGGTGCCCTTTTTTTTCTCTCGTTCCATTTTGCAGCCTTGTGAAAGTTTTTACAAAATTCAATTTCACCCGAAAGCATTCCGTTTATATGGCCTATTGAAAAGTGTTTTTCCAACCAATAAACCGTACCGTGAAATTTCCTTTCGATTTACCGCCTATGTCTTCATTAATGATTTAAAAAATTGCAAATGCGTGAATCGAATAACACATCAAGCGTCGAGGAAAAAATTCATTCCGGCGAATAACTCATCGACGAAAGCTTTCTTGACCTATTTTTTAATGTAGGATATATTTTTACTTTCAATATCGTTAAAAAATATCGTCAAAGAAAATATTCCTATAAAGTGTCGTTAAATTAGGTAAAATATACTTTGAAACATGGAAACAGACCTTTTTTCTCGAATGATTTATATGAGTTTGGAAAAAAAACATGATCTGCATTGCTCTGACCATAACAATCCCACGTCTATTTCCATCGCAATAAAAATTTTTCAATTTCTTTTCACCTTTGGAATAAATACACCGAAAATATACCAAGTGTATTCGACACTTTGATATAAAAGCCAACACGATTTAAGATATTTCTTTTCGGGCCATACGCGTAAAAACGCACGGCAAAGGCGCCTTTTTGCTTTTGGGGGAATATTCTCAAGTGTCCATGTGCCTTGATTTCTAAATCTTTAATGAACATTGCGGGTAAACGTGCGCTCGAATGTAAAATAATAGATGATATAAATTTTATATGGCAATATATTTACGATTTTCCTATCACAAGTGCCTATTCGAAGAATCGTGTTATATTTCACAAACGTTATGTAACTTCGCGAAATTTACTTTGCGGTTTGCTAAATTTTCAAAAAGGTGGTGCAAAAATTTCAACTATGGAATTAGATTGCTACGAATGAATATGGCGTGAAGTTTAAATGAGTTGAAACGGATTCGTGATAATTTAGATGAATGTTCTGCATAATAATGAAGTCGAGGAAGGGGAGAGATTTTTTTTATTGAAAATGGTAAAGTCAGTTTCTAGGAATGAACAATAAATACAGATATTTTTATTAAATTTTAAAATCAAAATGATGAACAATTATTACATTTCAATAAAAAACACATGAATCATACATTCATACTTCATGTGGCACGAAAATGAAAGTGTTTCGATGTTTTATATTGTTTTTTAAGAAAAGGTAAAAAATACGAGTATTTGAAGTATTTATTTACACACAAACGTATATTTCCTCAAGTAATTTCTAGAAATTTTCCATCATTTTCATAAAATATTGGAATATTTCATTTTTTTATTCATCCCCCGTCCTCGCAACTTTTCCACCTCCAATATGATGTGAATTTTTTTTCATGTAAAAGGGCATAATTTCTTCTACAATTAAAACAAAGGAATAAAAAAAGCAAACAGAATGCTAAAAAAGATGCTGAATTGAAAAACCCATTATAATAAAACACTTCTTAGAAAACTCACGAATGACAAAAAGAATAAGAGAACGAATCTGCAAAAAAAGTATTTCACCTATTTACAAGTATTCCACAAGCCATTTTGGTTTTGGGACAAATCTGAAGAAATTCAACAAGGATGATGTCATTATAGGATGAGATTCATTTCCGGGGAATTGAGTGGTTTTGGGTGGAATTTTTAAACAGCTTAGGGAGACGAAGTTCATATTAGATGGAAAAATTTCGCATCTATTAAATTTCCAAAGTTTTATGAATATTTTCCGCTTCAACTCATCATTTTCTTTAGTTTTTCAATTTCTTAGGCATTTTAAGCCTTTGAAAATAATTAAAAAACCATTTCCTAGCGAATCGATTTTAAAAAATAACCCAAAAAGAGGTGAAAGGTAATTTAACAAAAAAACAAAAATTCAGTCGAAAGGATATTAAAAATATATAAAATTAAAAAAATTTCTCTTATCTCACGTTTACTTTGGAAGATTTCGTCCTTGAATTATCACGAAGGCGAGAAATAACAAAGTAGCTTCGTAGATTCTCCGCAGTTTCATACCACAAACGTAAATAAAAAATAGAAACCTCTCGAGGAGCTTTCATTCAACCAGCATGATTCAAAGTAGATATTTTAAACTATCGAATCATCTTAGCTTAAATTTGAAAAGCTTATCAATAAGCCGTCGAGTAGGTAATCTGACAAGCGTTCGCTCGTTAATCTTGGAATTATAAGATAGCTCGTATAAGCTTTTACCTTTAAACTTTCTCGGTCGGGGATAAAAACAAGCGAAACGAAGTTGAATTTTGATTAAATTAACAATCAAATTCACACCGTTTATAGATTTTAATTGAAGATTACAGCTACGTTTTCCGAGCCTGGTCGAATTATTAAATACGAGATAATAATCCTAATTTCAACGTGAATATTTTTTTCACCTTTTTGAAAATAATAAAAACGTGCTAAGTAATTTTTCAAATTGTCGTTCTTTCGACGAGTAACTAAAAGAATGTTTTTTAAAATTAAAACGTAGAATTTAAAGTACTATTTCCCTTTTTAGTTATTTAATTACAAAATGTAATATCTTCCAGGAATGTTTTCCATTTCAAAAAGAAGTTTCGTAATAATTTAATATCTTCTTCATAAACAAACGTCAAACAAGAAAAAAAGGGAGCTAGATATAAAAAATTCAACTTGTGAAGTTTCCTTTTGATTTTTCATGATCAAAGGACGACTTTTGTCCCCTTTTCATGATTTTTTTACACATGAACACCTCACCAAACCTCCTCGAAGTATTCACGATAGGTCGAATTATTGTACATGTCATTTAAGGGATTCCATATAATTGACCACTTCCTGCGCAGATAATTATGATTACGCTAAGTAAACGAAGACCATCTGGCGTTAAAATCAATTCGCTAAATTATAGGCGGTGCTCACAATTCCATTAAACAAACCGTTATCATGTTATATTAGTAGTGAATTTATTAAAATATCTAGGGACGTATAGCCATTTACATCATGAAACCTTTTTTTTTCTAATACTTCGTGCTCGCGTAAATTTAGTAAAATCTGCTTCCCTCGGTGATTGTCGCAACGGTGTTAATTTTGTCAGGTAATTTATTCTATTTAATAATCCCACCGAAATAACTGAAAAAGAACTCAAAGACAATTTCTAATCGAATTCCCCCCAAAACTGAATCTTTGTAATTCTACGATGGTAGCGTGATAACATAACATTAACGATGTGAAAGGAATTTTATTTATATATAGTGTTTTTTTTAGGCTTAAACCTTTTTGTTTGCATGAACAGGCAATATCTTCGAATAATAATCTCAGTAATGAATATTACGATGAGCATTTATCCAGCAATGAACCTATTACAGTATCGTTACAAGATATGATGTATTGTTTCCCAAAGAAGTATCTATATATCAATGATAATCAGGCAAAACGTATTGCCTTCAATTCCAAGACATGAAAAAGAGATTCCGGTACATTTTCCCGAATCCGTTTGCCTGACAGTTTGTTTGCCCGACTCCCCATTTGCCCAATGACCTACCTACTCGATATCCATTTACCCAACACCCTAGTTTAATATAAAGCATCCCTTTTTGTCACTCAGAATTTATGAGTGACTGTTCTAAATCCAATTACTCAGGAACCGTTTTTTCTCCTCAAACCGGTTCTGTACTTCCTCACTTTCCCAATTCAATCTGGTTTCCATTAATCCTTTTTTTTAAAACTTTTGAAAAATCATCTGTTTAATTTCTTCGTACAGAAGGAAGACCAGAGCTAAAAAAAAAAATCTGTGGGGTAAATATCAACCCGAGCGGACTGCTCATCGTGCCACATTTCGGAAATAATGAAACGAAAAATTGTAAAATTACATAAAAACGCATTTACCGATCATTTGAATAATATCGATATTCAGTTTTGTGATTGCGTCAAGTAAATGAATTTTTATGCTGAAATTAAAAATAAAAAAAATATTTCAATTCTAATAGCATCCGCGAAGTGAAAAATATCATTGAACATCATAAATTAGAAGAAAGTGATGTAATAAAAAACCCATCGTAACAATGAGACACCCAAATTATCATATTTTTTATCTAAAAAGATAACCGATGATTTATGAAATCCACAAGACAAAAAGATTATTGAAATATGTAAGATTTATACGAAGCATATGTCTGTCCAAACTAACATTATCGATAATCTAGGAGAAAAATAAGGTCAAAAGGGGTAAAAATTCATGTAATTTTGGTCACTGTATCTAGCATGTTTAAAATGAAAAATCCCACTCAGCTTTGGTTTCGTTTACGTCACCGATGAGTGATTGATCGAGCCTTATTAAATTTCTTCTCGAGCTTCAATGGAAAGATGCGCTGGGCTGTTGAAAGATAATATGTTATACCCGTTTCAAACCTCACAAAATATTTGCTAAAAGAATTTCATCCAACACACGTCAATTCACAGCGTTGTGAAAACGATCACTTTATGTAATACGTGCTTAATGACGAACAAAAATTTCGGACGTGAAAAAATTTCTCTTTTTTCACCACCTTTGTAAAACCTTTTTGGTGGTTTCAAGTTCAAAATTTCATTCTTAATTAGACGCCCGTGGCTCTTATTTATTAGACGGTCGTGCTCCGACAATTTTTTTCAAATCGACGTAAAAACCTGACGTGTAATTTTGTTGAAAATCTAAAAAAAAAATTAACAAAAAAACCAACCCTTTGGCCGCAAAAAGCTTTCTAATTTCCCCAAAGGAACAACTAATGAAAAGAATTCCACCGAATTACTCTTTTAATGAGAGAAAAGAAATGGCAAATGGCTTAAAAAAGGAAAACGCATAGTAATAAAAAAATACACCGAATATTATCGATAAAAATTCCAAACCACTGTTAAGTAATTCTCTCCCTCAAATACTTCTCCACGATGCTTTGCCAAGAACCTAGAGTCGATATCGATGACGCGACGTGTTTATATCGAATAAATGCTATTTGCACAGCAAAAGTGAACTTTTCGAATTAACATAGTAATAATTACGTAATTTGCGGCTCTATTATTACTCTGATACGGTATTTGTTTAGTTTAGAAATCGATAAATTCTATTTGACGAGCTTGATACGTGATTAGTTTGGTTTATTTTGTTGTTTGCATTTTGGTAATTTTATAGACTATAATTTATAATCTAAAGACGTATTAAGACCGTTCGTATAATCCGTTTTATAAAAAGGTACACAGAGACTCTATCGTTCGCTATGAAATAACCAAAAAAACGCGTATCCGAATTTACAATTTTTTCTCATAAAAGGGTTTCTGTCCTGTTGATATATTCCACAGAAAAGATATTTGGTTAAAAGACAAAAAAAAAAACAGAAGACAAAATGAACAAAATATCACGTGTCATACTGTACCAATATAATTGGTAATTTATATGCTAAAATTTCAACAATTCTTCAAGTCCGTAGCGTATTCGAAGCTTCATTTTCCAAGCAAATTATGCTTCGAAAATGAAAAATAATGACATGAATAATCATTTCTACAAGTAACATTCCCAGAATTAGCTTACGATGGAATTTAAATGCAAATTTAAAGATGCATCATCTAACATCTCGCCGAAGAAAAAATAAAATTTTGAACATACTGAAAAGAATTATTAAATCAAAACACGAAGGTTCTTTTTCCTAATTGATTTCTTGAAACACAAAATACCTTCGCAATTACGAAATGACACAAACTCGAAAAAGAAATGCAGTTACAAATGAATTTAATTCGTTGGTAAGTGAACATCGCAAAATTCAAGAATTCCAACAATTTCGTTATTTCACGAGTTTCTCGTCGTAAACAAATAAAAAGTTTTCAATTCTTCACCGAAAGCTTCGAGCTTATTCCAGTCATTTGAAACGAACTAAGAATCTTTAATACGGAATCGAGTGCCTTCAAGAGACATTTATGATTTGCCGGTAATTATAAATTTCAACGCTTTGGCTCGACGAGATTCCGCAGTAATTTAAATTTAAACACGTGTATATTCTCCAAAGTAATCAGCATACCTTTGCAACTTTATCGCGTAACGCAGAAAGAAATCCTATTTCGAAATAAAAATCTGTTCTAAGTAATACGATAAACTTTTATATTTTTTGTAGCACTTTTTCAAGTACCAGCAACACATCGCATTCGTATAGTTTCACGTGTAAATATAAAAAAAAGGCCTGAAAAAATTCCGCGAAATTTCCAACCAAAGGAAATATATTTAAGAGAAATATTTTAAAAGCCCCTACGCGTTTTTAAATTAATTTATCTCTATGCGAATGTTTCGCATGAAAACAAAAGATAAAAGGAGAAGTACGCAGAAAAAATTAACTTTGGAAAAATGAAACTGTTGTTTCTTTGGAATAGTTCGAGATAAATGCAACATTTTACAACAATAAAATGTTAAAATTGAAGAAAATTTTAATTTTACTTATTAAAGTAGAAAACTTATTTCAACGTATTTAATCGCGCGTAAGAAAATTTCGCAGACGTATAAAATTATACATGAATTCCTTAAAGTACATTCCTGCCGAGAAACATACTTAAGTGGCACACGAGAAGTTTTTCTTCGATGTTTATAACATTTTTGAGATTTCAATGGTAGTACCAACTGTAGTAACATACAACTTGATAATATTCGATGGAAATCTCGTGCAATCAAGAAATTATGAAAACTTAGTACGTAATTAGACCTGGTTGGCTTTAATTTAAATTCGTCTGTTTCTATTTTTAAATTCAGACCAATTCAAAGCACAGTGATTAAATAGTGGAAATGCAAAACATAGCTGGTAAATACCGAAATACAAATTTCACGGGGCTTATGCAAATTAATTTTTTACTGTAACTTAATCGCAAAAATTTGGTTGAAAAAATTTACACTTGATTCAGAAATAGTCTCTAGACATGAGGCAAATTTTAAAAACATAATTTCAGTTGGCAAAAAAAATCAAAAAAATTGGCATATACATACAGTGTGTTTAATTGATCTCACTCAGTTCATACCTAATAAATTGGAAATTTGCAAACTAATATGGGGCACCCTGAATTTTATAACATTTTTACTTTCATTCTCCTTTATGGTAACCCTGTGGTCGCATTATGGTGGAAGTGCGGTGGTCGACAAAACGCACTCTATATTATATCTCAGTAACCACATACATGACTAAAAACGCCATCTATCTCGTCATTACTGTATCACTAAGCTAATTAGGCCTCAAGATCTATAACCAACTGGTTTCAAACGTGATGCTTACTCAAGTAAAACCAACAAATGAACTTTCATTTACACTTCGCCAGTGAAGTGCACAACCAACAATACTTGTTAGCGTTACGTACGTGAGAATCATCCAGATGTGTATTTTTCACCATATAAGATTTTTTATTACATCCACAGCTTTTAGTAAGTAATAAAAATTCTTTTTGGAATTTATACCCACAAATGCAAACGTGTACCATAACAATAGAGGGAAATCACATCGGTAGAGCATAAAATGGCAACAAAAATACTAAAATTGATAAAAACTGTGGAAAATTACATCGTGAAAAAATTGATTGCTAATCAAGCAGCACTACTTAATAGAACTAAAAAAAAGACCATTGTAAAATAGAAAATGGAAATTCATTTCTTAAATATTGTCCATCATCTGATACTTCCAAGTATTCATAGTTCAATATTAAATAGAGCATTTTACAGTGGAAAAACTAGTAGCTTTTTTTCAACCTCTTCATTGAACAAAACCGTGAAAAAGTTGACTTTTGCCATTAAAGCTGTTGGAATTTGGTTTCATTTTGAGGGAAAAAGAAAAATGTTTACTAGAACGCCAACTTGCCTTGAGGTACTGGATCTCCCGCCATTTTCATGAAAGCACGAGGTCTAGAATTTCACGCGATATACTTGTTTAATAAATTAAACCTCAATACCTAGGTAACCTCTGCGAAATATTCGACAAACTAATCTTTAAATTAGTTCACATGGTGACATGTAAAATTAGGAAAGTAATAAGAACAAAAAAAGTTTAAAGATCCAAACTCAAAGAGTAAAATTGGTGGTTTGAAATGTACCCTCGGGCATTATAGAAACTTTCGCAGCGTTCTAATAAGAGTGCACGATTTGTAGATAAGCTTTACTGGAAAATGTCCGACTTCGGAATGAGTTTGATGAAAGCATTTTTTTTATTTTCCTACTGATGAACTAGAGAGAAGAAAACACAAAAGTTTTAAACATTCTGTAAATTGTTGAAAACTCGAGATTTCAACTTTCTACTTACAGGCTGCACGATACTTTGAAATTTAGTTTTTCTTTCAGATTTAAAAAAGAATAATTTATGTTAAAATCTCATAGGCCGATGAAAAAAAAAAAACGTTTGACCGGGACATGAAAATTTCATAATTGAAAAACCAATCAACTTGTTCGGTTTGGAAGTCGACCAAGTATTGATTTCGGATTGTAAATTAGGGTCCGTGTATAGGACTACGGCGTATGTAATAAAAAATTATTTTATATCTTTTATTGCTCTCGAAGACATCGCGCAAATTTACTCCGAAAGGTTTCTCGCCTCGTAGGAATAACGTATCCGCCATTTGGTATAATCGTTTTTTGAGATTATAAACCTTTTTCTCGTGGGCGCGAGCGAAAAAGCAATGTCAATTGTTGAAATGTGTTACAGCATCCCAGAAGTGGTAACGTTCTATGTGACTTGGGGTTCTGTTCTCTAATGTCATTTTATGCCCGACATTGACAAGACAAGATGGTTGCTAATATTAACCAAAATGTGTTTGATCCTTACCAAAGTAGCTTCGCATTGCTCGGCGGTGATTGACAATTTCATCGTAGAGCACGTGTCGATGTGATGTTTTGATTTAATGTGTTCTCCTAATTCCTCACTCGATAGGGATGTAAAGCGTGTAAATGATGAAATTTTCTAAAAATAACTTCAAATGACAATGACCTCTGTCCGCTGGGAATTTTCTCATTCCATGAAAAAAATAAGTCCAAGTCGATTTTATCGGAATTAAGAAAATTACAAAAGCCTTTAGCAAAACTTCCCCTTTCAGTTTGTTAGCATCGCTTTCGGATGATAAATCTGAGAAAATTTCAGTCACTAAAGACCACCCCCAGGCATTAAAATTTTCAATACCGAAAGGAAAAAATAATCACGACGTTCAAAAATACGGAGAGGAACATTCGATGGTATAAAAATTACACAAAGGGGAAAAACCTATTCTTAATGAAAAAGAAAAAAAAATTTCAACCGCGATTCGGCTCGACTGCTGTCGCAGATTAATAAAATATTATATTATAAACTTATATACGGCTACTAGACCGAAGTAATGGTTTAGATGCCTTCTTGAAAAGCTAAAATTTTATGTTTGAGTTCTACAGTATTAACGAAATAATACTAACTACAATTTTTCGCTTCGCTGACGGCGTACTCTTATAACAGCGAATTTCATACCGATATTAAGCTCGCGCTCGTATAAAACACTATTATGAGACTAAGACGTCTTTTACCATTAGAGTAAATATACAACGTTAAACTCATACGTAGATATATAAGAAAACAAATACAAAACCAACATCATATACGCAAACACACACGTATATGGTTTATAAAAACAAAATCTACCAAAAAAAATTCAATTCAGAAATTTGTTGGTTTATCGTGGATGTTCGCGAATCGTCGCAAATGTAAATAATCCATAAGCGAATACGAATCGATTAATCATAACTTCCTACAAACGTAAAAAGTATAAAACTATCCAACCATCGAATTCCACCTTTCGAATAATTATCCCTTTTTAATAAGTATTTACTTTGGAAATAAGCTTCCTGATTTATAGCGTGTTTTCAATTTATTTTCTACATTTTTTAAATCCCGATCTTTATCGTTTGTTTATTTACCCCAACAAAAGAAAATATTGAAATAAAATTATTAACTTGAGAATATAGTTTAATTGAATTGTACCTAGTTTTGGAAAAAATGAATTCCCCATAATTGAAATTTTCCTTTGATAAAGATACGAGTAGTTACATTTTGATGAATTTTGCGCAGAAAATGGGCATATAACTTACGTTTGTATTTCCTAAATAAAAGTTTAATCTCCTACGTAAAACTATTCACGTAAATGATCTTTTTACTAATAAAATAGTATTTTAATGGCAAACTCCCATTCACTATTTAATATCCAGAACATAAAATGATATTTTCATTATATTAAAATATCTTATTAAAATTTACAATCCGCATGAAATAAATTATGAAAAAGAGACCATTATGGTATACACATATACTTCCACTTATATATTCCATTATGTATAGATATTCAAAGGTATACAAATGTCGAGCTTGTATAAAGCATATATGGAGGTAATCAACAGTTGCGTCGCGTCGCGCACGTTGACTGTTTAAATTAGCAATTCGTTGTGGAAAAATATGATGCGAAATTTCACCGCGTCATTTTCAACAATATTTCATACCATACTTTAACGACCACTGCACTATTAAAATCTTAGCACCGCTCGTTACGCATACCGAATACAAAATTACGCGATGATGTAATTTACATTCATAGTTTAATGTGAGTAATGTAAACTTTTTTTCTAACATTTCGAGTAAAACTTTTGTTCGCGAAAAAAGAAATAACGAAAAAAAGCTCGGTGAAATTAAATTTCGCCTCGAATTACGCCGTGTAATATAAATGTAATAATAGGTGTTTTTTAACTCTTTAAAAACTGCCCATTCACGTCAAGGGTAACTCGATTTTGTGATTTTTTTTTGACCCGTGTAGGTGTAAGGATAAATGATCCTTATTTAGGTTGTCATTGTAATGGTGTATATTTCTCTTTGGATCCATTGATATAAAAGAAGAGGTAAGGATAGATGTAGGAGGTGCGGAAAGGTGCAAAATTAAACGAGAATTACAATGGCTGTATTTTTTCCAAAAAAAAATCGCAGATTATCATTTAAAAACTTCTTACTGCAAACTATAAACATGAAACAACAAATTGGCAACGTCGCAACATTGAAAAATTAATTAAGCTTATAGTTCGATATCTTGAGGATGGATGGTCGGACCATGTCGAGATTTGTGTTATTTGACTAAGCGAAAAATTTTCTTTATTTTGAGTACGATGATGGATTTTCCGCGAAAATTACTTATTCATAATCTTTTTATAACCTTCTAGCCTCTCCCTTAATTAATATTTTTTGACGCCATTTTATAAGCATCATTCTCCCATACACAGCATATTACATATAAAGTTTGAACCCTTTTGGACTGCAATGCAAAGAGGGTCTTAAATTTTCCGATACTGGTGACAGTAATAGGCAGGGTTTCTGTTATATCTATCCAGTATATTAGTTACATATCTATGTACTTACACTTTTTCTATCCAGTTACTAGTAGTTATAAATACTTATTGTAGTCTAATCAAACCATGTTTAATATAAGAAAAAAGCTATTCGTATCATCATTTATTCAGCATTCAATGCATAATAATTGGCCAGAAAACCACCTAAACAAGAGACGTGGGAGTCAGGGCCATAAACGAATTATATGAATATTAACTCCCCCTTTTACGAAAACTTTAGAAAGACACATAAAACAAAACCAGTTCAACACACCGATCACGTCGGGTTTCCAGACGCGTAGGAAAACTATTAAAAAGGGTACAACACAGGCATCCCGTTGAACGAAAAATATGCTCATATGCACCCAACACACCGAGTGAATTCCACGTGTAAAACATCTTGGAGGCAATAATACATAACCCACGTTTCATATCCGCATCCTCTAGTATTAAAAACTTGGCAACAATATCATGATCAATGCAACCAACGCTACGGAATCTCTTGGTGAGAAGCGGTATACGAACTACCAAAGGGGCGCATCGAATTGATAAATGGATACCAAACTTCCTATAAATATTTGCGCCGATCGGCGAAAATCTTCCCTAAAAACCGGACAAACCATCGAAAACACAATACACTGCCAACAAGACCTCAAATCGGAACCGGAACGTCGAAGCGACCAAGTGTAACGCTATGAATTATAACGAAACCCCACCATCGCGGGCTGCGAAAACAGTCAAACTAAATTACCCTAATCATCGAGGCACGTTTTATTACACCGAAATGCTACGCGTTGAAATACTCGTATTCGATCAGAACAGTAGAGCAGCAATGACAACTTAAACAATGCCGACAAGAAAACGAGATGTAGAAACATTTGTGTAAGAATGAAGACAAAAAAGGAGAAACGGGAGGATTGTAAAGAATGTTTTAAAAGGGGTTAAACCTCGCTTAGTTTCGAGTTAATATTAAACTGTCACGGATAAAAGTTTTAGAACTAGTTATGGGGTTTTTTGGACTATTTCGCGTTTCGCTTTTCCTGTTTTAGTCGAATTTTCCCTTTGACTGAAGGCCTATACGAGTTTAATCGCGTTTATAATAAGTCGAAACAAAATTCACCTGTCGTAATGCGAGCGAGGGGTTTTTGAGTTTTTACTACAACGTAATCCTGAGCTTTTCAGATGTTTCGTGGTAAAGTTGTAAGTATTTAACAAACTCGTATCTTTTCGAGTAGAAAATCTCGCCGAATTTCTTAACACAGGAATACTTCCTTCGTGGTTTATTCGATATTGCAAAATAAATATGGAAATATTAAAAAATACTCTTTCACCTGCATCAAATTATTTACTTATAGAATACAAATCTCTCGAATCATTAATTTGTCAAAAAATTATACTTCCTATATATTGCACACTTCAAAACAACAACTACAAATCTCATCTCTTAAAAAAAAATCACCCAAAATCCGATATTTATAAACCCTTCGAAACACATAAGAACACGTGAAATTTAAAATCTCGTTTAATAATCAATCTTCCATTATTTCGACACGAGTAAAATCAACCTTAAAAAAGAATTCAAATCAAATCGTAATCTCGTAATGAATCGAAGTTCTATTTTATTTTTCACGACACGTGTCATTTATTCGTTCGAAAATTGGCTTCCATGAAAGGATCACATACGTATTCGTCATCTTGAAATATACATGCTACAACGTTGAAAAATCGCTAGCCTTTCTTCAGCTCATTTAAACATATTCGTCCCAACATCCCACATACGTGGAATTACACCAAAGCAATTTCTCAAATTTTAGCATCCCTCCAAAAATATATTTCATTGATACTGAGATAATAAATGTCGTACTGTAAATGAAACGGAAATTTCGTCCTTTGGTAATTCGTCGCACACAAAAAGCATTCGCCTATTTCTATAACCGGCTGAGAAATTATCGCTGTATTTTGCTCAAATGTTACGCGGTCATATAAAACGTGTTTCGAATGGCAAATAATTCGGCTGAAATGTAACATCAAAGGAATCACTTCAAGATTGAATTTCGGAAAGTACTTGGCTATCCGGGTATTCGCGATAAATCAACGACGCTGATGAGAAAATTTCATTTTACTGAGATAAATCGTTGGTTACATATCTTCAAGCAAATTATATCGTTGTTAACTTACTACCAAGTAATATTGCTATATGTGATTTTACAAAAAGAAACTAGATCGAGAGGCTCGTAACACGAGATTAAAAAATTACTATCGTATAGGACTTGTAAATTATAAAAGGGGATGTATATGTGACGTAATAAGGGATGTGTGTCGTGGAGTGAACAGAGTAGACAAAGTTTCGTAGTTTGATTCGAAAAAGCATCTATAAATTATTCAGAAAACTCATCGACAAGAATAAATCATCGGAGAAGAGAAATAAATAAAAAAATTTCCCCCACGTTCCCCCTCGATTCATCGCAACATCAACCGAAATTCAAAACAAAAAAAATCACGTCTGTCACGAAACAAATTCCGGTGTTAATAAAACTGCATAACTATTCGCCGTAAAAACGGCGTTAATAAAATTGCATAACTGTTTCGCCGCAAATACAAGTGTTAATAAAATTGCATATCTTGTTCGCCGTAAATACACGTGCCAAAATACGTTATTACCGAGGGAACAACATATTCAATCCTAACAAATTCGACCAACGGTGTATAAAGTTAAAAATTTTTCTCAGCTTTAGAAAAAAACATTAATATACAAAGAGGATAAGCAAACCGAGATATTTCGTGACAATATAAACTCATCTGAGTTTAGTATATGCTCGTAAATCATCGGTAAGCGACTTCAACATGTAATAGATTCAAAATTTTTATAAACACGTGTCACAATAAAGTTATACTTGGTTTAAATACCATCCACGCGAATAACGCGTAACTTTTTAATGCCCGATTCGACGAAGCGAGGAAAAAATTTATGATAGGTATCTGTCTACGATCGTAAAATATGCGTTTTAAAAAGATACATAATTCGTGAATGGATAAAAAAAATATGAATTTTTCGACTTATTCTCAACTGCAGAAGTCTACCGGATATGTATAAAAAAAAGCAAAAAATCTCGAACACAACTCCAATTGAAGAAACACCTCCCCCTCTGCCAATAGTAACACTACATTCAGAAGAAGAAAACTGGGAATCTCATGAAATAAGATCCCAGTACTGTAATCTCTTTGTAAATAATTTTGCGTAGCGAAATTCTTGAGTATTCGGCGATATTAATCACTTTATAATTCAATGTAAACTTTTGACCCGAATAAGAACGCCATCATTTTTCCGGCGTTTTTTTTTCCTCTGGAGTTTTACATTTCCAGGGCAATACAAAACTGTGCCTCGAATAATAAATAAGCTTTATGAGCTGTGTCATTCGTTCGAGATCCGAAACATTTTTCAGAAATATATATTAAAAGAACCTTTCTGTCTTGGTTTTTTTTTTCACTCTACTAATGTAATATTATGCTGCGGCGAAAGTGGTTGCAAAATATTTGCACGAATGAAAATGTTCGCGGAGGAGAAAGAAACTAAAACGTTTTGAAATCTTGTACGTTGGCGCGAAAAACCCAGTGATTCTTAATTTACGGACGTTTGAAAATTTAATCTCATCTAAATGGAATTTGTTAGAAGCACAACTCGTTGGTTTAATTATCGAAATTTAGTTAACGCTGACACCTTGAGAGGTCAACGAATCCGTTTAATTATCTATTGACATTAAATGAGTTATGAATTTGATCATTTGATGAACGGAAGAAGAAGCACCATCGAAATAGAAAATTTTTCAACATCTCAAACAAACGAGTAAAGCCACGAAATTGTCCCGGTGTAGTTTAACCATTTCCTCGTAAAAAAAAGGAGCACGCAGGGTGACAGATCAGGTCCTTTTTTCCGCTACTGCAGCCGTAAATTTTTTTACTTTACAACTTAACCATCACATATGTCTTGAACATTTGCGACACAACCTTTCACGCATTTATTCCCCGGTATACCGTATTTCCTCTTATACGTGTCGTAGGTAAGAAAAATGAATTGCGCTTCGACGAAAACCCATCGTTTCGATACTGCGTATTTTTTACGGTATAAATTCACTTAAAACCTTGAAATAAAATATCGAAATCGTTGGAAATTGCAAACACAGGCACATCAACTTGTTGCCTTGCGCAGATTGGAATCTTTTTATTTATAGATTGGGTCAATTGATTTGATAAGGGATGCGAAAAAATGATTTTAATGATAAAATTACAATTTCTATATTAAATGTATGAAAAGAAACACGACCGAATTTTTTCAGATATCCTAGTTACCATAAGATTTTCCAATGAGAGAGGTAAAGTATACTTTATCTTCGACAATCCTCTTTCAATACAAAATCGCTCATTTTCTCCTACAGAATTTCTCAACAATTCGAAAAGACTACTTTTTCATCTACAAGCCTCTTCCAGTATAAAATCACCACTCATTTTGACCCTTGGAAATTTCTCAAAAATTCCAAAAGACGAGTTTCTAAAAAAGGGGATAAAATCATCGAGAGGAGCCTTTATCCAGCAATTTTTCTTTCACTGCGAACTTACTCGTTTGAAATTTATTTATCATTTAAAAGTCAAATATACCAATTTGTCATAATTTATTTTGTAATCCAGCCTATTTCGAAAATTTTTTCTCCTTATCATAATATTCCATCTAGAATATGGAATATATGCTGAAACGAACTCACCATCTTTGAGTTCATTTTACTCGAGTAATAATCAGAAATGGAAATCTTTATAGTTTCTCATGTACAAGTATTAATCGAAAAGTTTGAAAAATGTTATCTTAAAATATGTTCGACTACTTAAAGTTAGATAGTTTGGTTATTTTAACGCTAGTTACACAGTTCGGATGCGATAAAGTGAATAAATAAGAGCAAAAAAGCACTTATAGTATACGGTATTTTTTCTTTTTACGCTACAATTTGAAGAGAAAAGCTTATTTATGCACGTTTACGTGAAAAACTTTATCGATTATGAAACTCGATCAACGAATACGTCATCGTGAATTATTTTTACTTCATACACAATAACATTATTACAAAAATGAGTAGCGAAATTTCACAACATTAAGGTTTCCTTTTTCTCTGCTAAAAATTTGTCATATTTGAGTCTAACGCGGTAATACATTGCCGAAGTAATATTTATATATACGAGCAAAGGAACGGAAATTTAATGCATAAAAATTTTCACTTATGGCGCGAACTTTCCTTCAAATCCCCGGAGTAAGTCAAAGAAGAGATTTTACATTAGGAAATATTTTATCATAGTTCAGCCTATTTGGTAACTTTTTGATCGCTTTGCGAATATGGTAAATGAAATTTTTGACCTTTCTTTCGACTTTAGCGTAGTTTGAAATATACGCGGATACTTTTCCCTTTTGCTTTTTTCGCCCTGTTCTCATAAATTTCGCAAATTTAACGGATACTAAGAACAAGTACAGTTTCAAATTCTTTTATCTTTGAAATACTGTGTAAAAGAATTTTATTTTCTTGTGTTCGAGGAAACAAGACGCTAATGAGTTGATAAGTAAAGTTTTATATGTAAATAGAGTACTTTTATTTTACCGTTACTTTACATCGAGATATTTTCCGTTAATAAACTGAAGATATGGTCAGTGGATTTAACTTGAGAAATGTACTTGCGGAGTATCACATATTTGAGTTTTGATTTCGTTTACGTAACTCAAAAATCAGTAAAGTAATTGATATTCGCAAGGGGAGAGAGTGGTGGGCCAGCTTCGATGCGGCAGTCCATAGCAACACCACTCTCCAAAGCAAGGCTGCGAAGATGTTACATCTGCTCGAATATCTTGAGAGCCCGGCCAAGAAGGCCCTCCCAACGAAGGTCGCTTCGGAGGAGGCGTATGACGGTTGTATACAAGCGCTGCAGGCCGAATTTGGCAATCCAACCAAACTTGCCAACGTGTATTACGCCGATTTAGAAGCAGTCCCGAAAGCTGAAGAGAACGCCACCAGCCTTCGAATGATCTACAACCAAGTTAAAGACTTAGTGGCGAAGTTAGGGGACTGATCCGACCATGTGGATAACCACAAGTTCTCCTCTTAAACCACTCGATTTGATAATAATGCAACCAAGATATAAATAAAAATTTTTCAATTTTATTCATCAATATTGAAACCAACACACATAGACTATTCTCGTTTTTCCATCAATTCAGAGAAATCTATCAGTAGCTGCGATCTTCGACGCAACGAAAACGTAAAAATTACTTTTTTATCGTTAATTTATATTTTTCAAAGCGTCACGACGCAATAGAAAAAACTTCCTTTTTGATTAAACCATTTAAAATTCGTAACAAGAATCCGAACATCGTGTACTATCGCAGAAATTGGTTAATTTTGAATTCCATTATCGGAAATTTAATTTCAAGCGTGAGAAGAAATAAATAAATACTCGGGTTATATTAATATTTATAAGTTTCGATATGCATCAGATGTACTTGCAAGGTTTCACTTAAATAATAACATCATGATTAGAATCAATCCAAGAAACGTTCTGTTTCGCGAATAAAGACGAAAAAGAAATGATTTTTAGAGCAAAAATTTTAATAAAGTTTCTTAAAGGTTTAATTTTACCATTTTTTATACCGGTCGAATGCTTATAACGTGATTCGGGGATCAAAACAACATCGACGTTTTTTGTTTGAAAAAAGATAAGCGAAATACAAATTTTAATAACGCTTTCTTGTATTATTTTTTCCCTAACAGATGGTTTTTTGTGTCGGTTTTGTCGCAGAAGAGTAACTTTAATTTTGCAGTTTCGATAATGTTTTTGATTTTCCGTAGAAAAAAATTTCACCAGAAGTCTGACAGGATTTTTCATTGTTATTAACGCAAGCAACGTTTTTAATTGAAATGTCGTAGGTTTTTCCTCATTTCGGCTAACGATAGATTTATGACAATACGTCGAATTTCAACATCTTCCAAAAACAATTCTTCGTTATTTTTTGACATTAACTTAGACCTATCAGTTTACTTCTTTCTATGACGAATTCAAAACGCTTTTTCGTCGCCCTTCTCGCGAGATTGCTTTATTTTTTTTCATAACTCTGTGTTTTTCAATTTTACTAGGGGAAATGTGCAACCCTTACACCGAGGGCTTTCCTCCTTTATAACTGGGTCAGTGTATTTTCTAATGTATGAACACCGTCACGTGTCCTATGAATTGGATACGCTGCAGCTAATTCGAAGAGATAGTTTCAGCGGACTTTTAATCTTACGAGGAATGTTATCGCTGGTTCGACAAGTACAGTAATCCTTTCCACTTCGGGATACATTTTTCGGCGACAATATCCGAAATTTAGAATATATGTAAAAGCCATAAAATCTATAGGGATGAAACTGAAAAGGCGTGGAGAGTAGCTGTTACAAGGGTATCACCTATTTATTTGACCGGAGAGTGTAAACAAAAAAGCTATAACGTTACGTTGTATACTAAAAGGGAAGATGATTCTGTAACGCTTCAGTGTAATATTTTAGGAAAACAAATAGGCATTACGCTTATGGCCACTTTACTATATGAAACACATACTTAAGATTGCAACGCTTACATTAAAATTCCACATGCGTGAGGGGGATTCTGGACATAGTATTCTTTTTCATCGGACCATAAAACCGACAAACTTGGTCACTGGGTCACATACCCAACAAGACGTTGATCCTCTGGAAATTCTCCTTTGTTAAGTTCGACTCCTACAAGGAACCTTTCCAACGTACAAAGCGTATACGTGCATAACACGTGAAATTTTCATCGCTAGTGAATAAAAACTACCGCGTGAAATGCCCGAAACGAATTAAAACGAGGTGTTTTCACGGCATACCGAGTCGAATTACCGTGTTTAGGGCACGTGTTTCTCCTACGACGCACCGGGAGTTTCAAAAAACGAATATATTTTTTATAAAACGCTAAATTATAATTTATTCGTACCCGCCGTACAGATTCCTGACGCACGCGGAACACCGTACGCAGCGCCTATTCATCTCTATCGTTTTAAAATAACCAACCTACGCGTTAAGAGTACAATGATATTAATTTCGTTGTTTTTAAAATAAATCACCTTATCGTATTGACATCGCTGTACATCGGCGTTGCGGAAATAATTTACTTTAAACGATCACAGTTCTCAAAATGGAATGATTTTTCTTGTTTTTTTTTTACAAAATTAAAAACAACGATTAAAATTTTTCTGTTAAATCAAAAAAAAAAACGAAACAAAAATCACATTCATGGAACGATATTTCAGCACTTTTAATGATCCGACATGTCCGATTAACATAATTTCACGATCCTACGCTAGCAATGTCCTCCGATATTATGGACCAGACAGATACGAAGATGACATACTCGAATTCGGAGAAAGGGTCCGACTACCTGTCACACCTTGGAGGACGACACCTATCGAATACGCTGACCATCACTCAATTCTACCGATACGCTTCGTATTTGACAGTGCTAAGGCCTGTAGGTACTTATGAAGTCGGCTTCACCATGGTGGAGGACCAACCCGCCGGAAATTATATGATAATATTAGGACTACCGTTTTACAATTCCTTTGTAAAGTGTTTTAAGTAGTCATCATTAATCCTCCGATTATTCCAGTCGGACCCTAAGAATAGGATGACTCGATTACCTGATAAAGACGCAATCACCGTTTCGGTGATGACTAGAGAATATTTTTCCGAGTTACAATGCCAATGGCTAAGGTAGGCGCCGTAGGCGGTAACTCAGCTTCTCGACAAGGAGATAGAGGAGCTCTTTAATGCCTTATATCATTATAGTAACAAGCCGATTAATGAATAATCAAACTTTAGCGAGCCGATGGTTGGATTGTAAAGAGGTCAACATGGTATCGAATTGTCATGAAGCAGAAATCGTTCAAATTACCAGAAAAATGAAGGATGGAACCATAAAGACTTTTAACTGTCCAACGATGACTGTTACATACAACAACATAATGGGAGGCGTCGAAATATCAGACCAACAAATTTCTACTTATGAGCTCGATCGAAAATCCAACAAACGGTGGAAACAATTTTCTGAACGCCTTATAATGAGTTCACAAGTGAATTCGTGGATCTGTTATAAATATTACACAAAACTCACAAAATGTTGTTGAAATTGTTCAAAATTGTTCAGTATTCGCTCAAAATTTCATAAAAACAGTTAAAATGTTGTTAAAATGGTTTAGAATCGATTAAAATTTGTTTAAAATTGCAAGAAGATATTCAGTATTTTAACACAAAATTGCATAAAAACTGCTAAAATGTTAAAATAGCCTGAAATTAGTCAAAATTTAATGAAAATTGATTAAAAACGCACAAAATTGTCATAAACGTATAGTTGTTCAAAATTGCGTAAAAACTGTTAAAATGTTGTTAAAGCAGTTTAAAATCGATCCAAAATACTTAAAAATGCACAAAATGGTCAAAATGTTATGAAAATTTTTCAATACTCGCTAAAAATTGTATAAAAACTGTTAAAATATTGTAGAAAAGTTTAGAATAGATCAAAATTGTGTGAAAACTGTCATAATGTAGTTAAAAGCTCATAATTGCAAACAATTGTGAACAAATTATGATCACTTTTATGCTGTTCTAACATTTTAATAATTTTTATGCCATTTTATACAATTTTGATCAATTATTATCCATTTTACCAACATTTTTACAGTTTATATGCAATTTTAAGCAATTTTAAACAAATTTTAATCAATTTTACAGTATTTTAACAACATTTTAACAGTTGTTATGCAATTTTGACTATACTTTGAAAATTTTGTGAGTTATAAGTAATTTTTAAAAATTTTTGATCAGTTTTAAACTGTTTTAACAGTTTTTAGGCTATTTTGATGGATTCTGAACTGTTTATAAAACATTTGAACAGTTTTTATGCCATTTAAAGCACTTTTAAACAAATTTTGATCAGTTTAAGATTTCTGTTAACAACACTTTGACAGTTTTTACACAATATTGATCAATTTTAAACTGTTTTAACAGTTTTTACGCTATTTTGATGGATTCTGAACTGTTTATAAAACATTTGAACAGTTTTTATGCCATTTAAAGCACTTTTAAACAAATTTTGATCAGTTTAAGATTTCTGTTAACAACATTTTGACAGTTTTTGCACAATCTTGATCAATTTTAAACTGTTATAACAACGTTCTGATAGTTTTTACGCAATTTTGATCAATTCTTAACTTTTTAAACAACATTAGACAATTTTTCTTTTAGATCGTAATCAACATCAACTGATTTGATACGTTAAAGTTGACTTGAACTAATTAAAGTCAATTTCACTTAAAAAGTGAACTTAAACACATTTGAGTACAACACACAGTTATATTTTCAAACCTTAATTTCCTCCCTTTTCTTCAAATATTGCCGGGTTCTTAAGTACCCAATGGTTAATACGTCCGATAAACTGAATACCAATAAGAAAACAGATAAATTTCACATTCCGGTTGAAATTGTAGTATATCGTCGTCGGAAACAGGATTATAAACTTTGTTTCAATATTTGGTTATCAGGTGGGTGCCTAGGTAGCATACACGGTGAAGTTTCAAGCAAGAACTTAACAGCTTTCGAAGGAAGTTGAAAGATAAAGGTTGGTTATTTTGCGGATATTTGGCCAAGGTACACTGTTGTCCGGCACTTGTTCCATAAAAATAACCCGTTACCGGTAATTGTTTTTTATTATGGTTTGTTAAAAGTTCCGCTCAAAATTTTCACCGTTAGATTTATCCCCACGTTACGTATCGTTTAGTAGGTAAAGTACCCCCGTACCTATCCACGTATAACCAGATGGGACTAAGATTAATTACGTTCGGACTTTTACACAAGAACTTTACGTAAAAAGTTTCGCTTTATTGTCTATTAAATTTTAACCTAAAGTCTCTTCTGTATAAATTAATGAAGGAAAAATGCTGAGATTTAATTTTTTCCTAAAGCCGACGTCAAAAAGGATTCAATTTTACAATAAATATCGACGGATTGAAACTTTTCTTCAGAAGTAAATCAATGATGCTCAAATGGTTCTTTTCTCGTAACCGCAGAGAACTAAAAATAAATTTGTCGTATACTGAATCCGCGGATTATAGCACATTGTATTTCAACTTGATGAAATACTTATCATCATTTAACAAAGTGTAAAGTAAATCACGAATAAAGTGAAATAGAAACAAAACACCCCAAATAGAGAGTAATCTAATGTAAACAAATGAAACAAATGTTTAATAAAGCTCAAATGAAAAATAACCTTCAAATGCAACGAAACAAATTAAAGTGGAATTCAGGAGACAATGGAATGAGAAATAGAAATGATGAAAATTAATTTCTCGACACTCCTTCCGCACTTCAGATTGTTATCGAAAAATTTCCCACCGAAAATACCCTTTTCGCACTTGTATTCGGTAATATCAAAGTTGTATATCGAATAAGCGGTTAATTATTCCATTTCACCAACGTCTAAGTTATTTTACGAATGAACTGCCCATGTGATATTGATTTCGTTCGCTCGAAATACGATATATCTATCAACGTGGCGAAAACTTTCGAACCCTTTTAATCAAATATAGGCTAGATTAACACCTCGAAAGAAAATTCCCAACTTGAGCTTCACTATTTAATATCACGAAACGGATTCGAAACGTAACTAATTTTTTCAACACACCGCCATAAAATATTGCTTTTAATTTCCTCGTTTCTTCTTGTACAAATACAAAGAAGGGGTGTCAATTTGAACTGGGTTGTTATCTCATGGGCAGTTATGTTTACTGTCGTCGAACCAACGAAAAACCGACACAAGAAGAGATGATTAGGCGCCAAGCGTTGAAAAATCCAATACTAGCCGACTTTCTCGAGCAAAAAATAATTACTAATGCGCCTCCGCCGTATTCTTTTACAATTTTTTTCCAGTATTTTTGGTCAAATGAAGAAAAATCTTAATTTATTATATTTTTTTAATCGCTTTAGTAATCCCGTCTGCCTAAAAATTTCACATCCCATTGATTGTCCCGAAGAAAAATAAAAATTACAATTCGTTACATATTTCGTAATTTATCTATTTAATAAAGTCGTTTTAAAGTGGAATTCGTATTAAATCACGTTTCTCTAAATAAAAGACAATTATACCTGCGAAATGAAAGGAAAAAAATGCATTATTCGCTATCTCTGGTTTTTAAAAAATATTCCTTTTCATAAAAAATATAATTTTCTCCCTCATTCCTGTCTGAATATTTACTACTGAAATACTTATTTACCCTCTTCCTTAAAACGAAATTATATTTTTTACCCACTCGAAGATTCTTTTAATTTCGAAAATGTTGAGGTGATAAATTATAACCTTTTTTTTTATCATGCGAACGTTTTTTTTTACGAATTTTACATTAACTAGTGAAATTTAATATACGTTGATTCAGCACCTTTACGATTATTATTTATCTTTAAGCTAACCACATTTAGGAAGTTGCTCGTTAGAATGGTAAAAAAATCTGCAACATCATACGTCTTTATAACAGCGTAATATTATGAAAACATTTTAGCAACGTTTTAAAGAAGAGGGTTAAGTAATGTCAAGTAGACCCACATTATTAGAATTAATTACACGACTAAATTTTAAACGGGGTTCAACATATTCTTCAAGTATCTGAATAAAACGTTACATCACCCTTGCACACATTTCAAAGGCCGACAACCCTCGAGTAAGAATTTTTTCACAACGGAATTATTTTCAATTACACCGTATAGGCTTTTTAGATACAAGCAATAATTAATTATTTTTCTTACTACGTACACTCGTTCGAGAATAAAACTTAATTTAAATTATAAATTTCGTTTTTAGCAACACCTTAAAAAAGTAGTTTCCTTTGGTATTCGATGAAATTGCTCTTTTACAACCCTTAAAGGGTTTTTTTCTACCGGAGGCGGAAGAGAGAAAAACATTTAAATTACAATTTCCAAAATATAAATCGAACTGAAGCTTAGAACTTAAAAAATTTCCAACAATGCGAAAGTAATTACCAAAGTTTGCCTGAAAATAGCTCCCTTAGTCATAAAAATTACTTCGAAACAAACCCAAAAACCAAAGCTAAACATAAAAATATTTTTTTAATTGATTGAGTCTTTTTGAACAATTTCGCGACGTGAATTGGCTTTTAACTTCCCATTTTCGAAGGTAGCTTATTCGGAAACCTTACCTTTATAACCTCTCGACTGTCGAAACCCGAAAACTTTTCGGTTGTAGTCAGGTGGATGTAATAAGATTGTTTTGTCATTTCGCTTCTCCATTTTAAAAACAACTTTTTACCGTTAACTTATTGTAGAAACATTTTCAAACTTCTGCGCTAAGACCGAATAAAAATAATAAATTGTTAATCGTTTTCCATTTCGATATACGAGCACGTGGTAGATGTACCGAACGCGTTTAAGAAAAAGTTGGCCTATTTGGAATTAAAAATGCCTATTTTTCATACCATCGTCGATGGTAATAATAGTCTTGGTCGAGAAACTTTTACCAATGGTTTCCTTCCCGTTGTCGAGTTGTAGTCTTTTAAAACAGTTTTATCGTCGAATTAAAAGAGAAAACGCGATACAAGGCGAGAATTTTTATAATAAATTATCGACGTCGAAATATTCCACGCGAGGGAATCTGAATTTTTTTAGAGTACTTTAAAAAGAAAAAAAATTATAACTTCTTGATACGAGCCAGGGGTGGAGGGGTAATTTGAATAAAAAATGTTCATTATTACACTTTAAAAGGGAGGGGGCGGTGTGTTAGTAATATTGTATCATTCTTGAAAGCGATTATATCTCCATAGATTCATAATCATTGTATATGGTACATAGTACATACTCCAGCAGTGAAACAAAATGTCAGCGCGAAAATAACAAAACAGACATAATTCTACATTTAAACGATAGATGGCGTAACCATCGATCTCGTTGCTGCACGTTTGCAAGCCTAATTGCCTACTCAGTCAACAACACCATAGCATGAAGGGGAAGCTACTGAGTTGAACGTGTTCAAGTTGGAGACGTAGTAGAGCCATCTATGAACGGGTTTTGTTACTACTTCGTTCTGGCTTTTTTAAAACCCGGAGTTACTTTGCATATGATAGACTATCTTGAGTATAGAATTGAGTTGATTTATAACGCTATAAGTATTTTAGCTGATTATTTCACATTTTCCATTTTGCAGAAACTAGAATAAGGAGAGGGGGAAAATGAACTGTTGTAACGCTATCTATCGTCGCGTTTCATTACTAAATCGACTTTTTGACACTGACCTTTCCTTATATGTATAGTTGATCATATAAATAGCATAATTAAGCATTTCGATTTAAATCTATGTCAAATTATTCCTTTCTTATTCACGTATATCACCTTTACCACACTTGAAGGTGTCAATACTGTCTCCATCGATGAACCAGAATTCTCAGCTGGATTTTTTTCAAATCAACTTTTCATTTCTTTCTTTTAACTTATGAAAGATGAATAAACTACCTTACAGGAAATATCTTCGTAATTACTCAATCTTGAGTGAAATCATATCGCTTCCTCTTCATTTGAACTGTTCTTTTCTCTGAATACCGAAGAGATGACCAGCTGGTTAGCTGATCACAATCGGAAAACCAATCCATACTGAAGTACTTGACCCTTAAATTAAAAAAAAATTGATATTAAATTTTTAAACAAAACACAGAGCAAAAGTAATCCAAAACTAAATATGTAATTAAGAACGAGTCAATAATCTAAATCAGAGCACATTTAAAAAATTCATTCAACTCTGAAAAAACCCCTTCAAAAAAGGGTCTTATTTACTACCTACATCACCACAACCCAATAATTCCAAACTAAAAATCTTTTCAATTTATTTTCATTTCACCCGAATTGCTTGTTTTTCTCGTGCCCGCGAAGTATGCAACTTTTACACGTACGGTTCACTAACTTATTTAAATTGAGAATTACGATTGAATAAATGCGAAATTTTATTTAGTGGATGGTAATTCGCCGTTTTGGTATTCCACATACACACGTTCGTTTATACTTGAGGAAGGACAACCTGGTTGTTGTTTAAAGCAGCGATGAAGCTGACAATATTATTAACGATAGCGTTCATCTCGCCTTTCGCGTCCATATTATACCACAACAATGGCAAGTTAAAGAGGTACTTTACCGAATAAAGAAAATTCTGTTGAAAACCACTTTTAAAAGTGATTATCTAAATCGGATTAGGGGATTTGTTCGCTTTTTATTGTATCGTATGAAATATCATCTTTGGTTGATTTTTTTCCTACCTTTTTCTATGGCCGCACGTCAGTACAATTAAATCAAACGAAATATATCGCATGGCTGAAATTTAATACTTGAAAATGGCAAAACAAAAGATCACGTTTAATACGACTCCACGTTTTGGAAAACATTTTCTATATATCAAATTTTCGGACTGAATTTCTACGCTTTTCAACATATTGTCTCCGAGTTGAAATAATTTTTAAACGTGTTCGCTGCGATTCCACACAACGGTAGTTTTCCCATGTTCGAAAGTTTAAAAACTTTCTACATTTATATATTTCACGAGCAAAAAGTAAATTTGGAAATGACACTTTGACATGTTCCTTTACATAAAGATCACTTTGAAAGTTCATCTTCGCGATTCCCAATCATAACGCAATTAACATATGCGCAAACAAATCAATATATTTCGAAGGCCGAATGACATATAAGTTGAAACAAATTACTCGCCGAAATATTTAAAATTGCACGCAATCCGGAAACTAATATATTACCATGGCGACTAGAAAAAACGTGTTACCTATCGGCAGAGGTTTTTTTTTCCGATCAAATAAAATCCATACTCGTTTCGCTTGTTTATACATATATATTTCACATACAAATATAAATTTCGATATCTTTTTGTACTATCTCGTTCGCAAACCTATATCAGCCGTCCAACAATTATCGACGTTCAACTCCGTGAATTATGAGCTCCCGCGGCAATAACTGTAAATTTTGGAAGGGGGTTTACCAATGTATACGGGAAAAGGAAATTACGAAAAATGTGTACGTTATAGCTAAGGTTTTCGCAGCTACCGATGTTTTACGATATCGACGTTGTATTTTTTCCTTAACGTGATGCTTTATAATGCGAACTATTTTGATTAGAATTTACGTATCCGTGAGGTCGCGAGTGTAGGATTTCGAATAATTGAGAAAAACACATTCGCAAGCGTGTATTTATTTCACGAATGTCTTATGTTTTTTTTTCCATTTTTCTGTTTCAGGTGAGTAAGATAGATTACCCTTTGGAGTCGAAAATATTATACAAGCTAAGTGTCCTCGGAATATTTATTTGACGGTAAATCAATACAGTAATCACCTATGCTCACGAATTCCACTGTTATTATAGTTTTCGTAATATTTACGATACAGAGTTACCTTTTCCATAGTTCCATTCGAGACAGAAGTGAAACCGTTAATTATAAAATGACCTTCATAAATTAACAACCGAAAAGGGATACGTGCCAGCTGAGAATTTCGTATCAATTTTTACACATTTTTCAGAAATCAAAATTCTGACTTGAAAATTGCTCAACATTGCACAAAAAAGTAAAAATATTGCTAAAGTAGTTCAAAATTGCTCAATATTTGCTCAAAATTTCATAAAAAAGTTTATAACGTTGTTAAAATTGATTAAAGTTGATTAATACTTGATCACTATTACACTAAAGTTGTGTAGAACGATTAAATAATTGAAAAATCTAGTTAACATTGCACAAAATTGTAAAAATGATGTAAAAATTGTTCGAAATTAATCAAAATTTGTTTGAAATTACATAAAAATTACCAAAATGTTGTTAAAATTGTTAAAAATTTCCTCAAAATTGCATAAAAACTGTTAAAATGTTGATACAATAGTTCAAAATTGATCAAAGTTTGATCAAAATTGCTTAAATTTGCGTACAATTGTCAAATTGTAGTTAGAATTGTCCAATATCTGCAAAAATTTGCATAAAAATTGTTAAAAAAGTTTAGAATCGATTAATGTTAGTTTAAAACTGCTAAAAATTACTCAAAGCCGTCGTTCAAAACATCAAAATTTGTTACAAATTGCATAAAAACTGTTGAAATAATGTTAAAATGGTTTAAAATCGATCAATGTTTATTTAAAATTGCTTAAAATCATGCAGCGCAGTCAAAATGTTGAAATTGTTTAAAGTTTTTCAATACTCGCTTAAATTTGCATAGAAATTGTTAAATTGTTGTTAGAATAGTTCAAAATTGGTCATTTTAACAACATTTTTCAATAATTCAGTCGTTTTGTGCAATTTTGCAAAATTTTAACAATATTTTGACAACTTTGTGCACTTTTAGACAAATTTTGATCGATTCTAAATAACTTCGCTAATATTTAACAGTTTTAATGCAATTTTAAACAAATCTTGATCAATTTTAAACAATTTTAACAACTTTTTGGACAATTCTGAATAATTTTGACAGTTTTGAGAGATTTTAAGCAATTTTAAGCTATTATGATCAATTTTGAACTTTTGTAACAATATTTCAATAGTTTTCATGCATGTTTTAGCAATTATTGATTAATTCTGAACAATTTCAGCAACATTTATACAATTTTAAACGAATTTTGACCGATTCTATGGTTTTTACTGTATTTTGATAGTTTTTGCAATTTCAACTAAATTCTTTTACTACTTAATCGTTCTGCACAGCTTTTATGCAATTTTGAGCACATGTTAAACTACTTTAAACAACTTTAACAACATTTTGTTTTAATCATATGAGCAAACATTACATTTTCAACAACTTTTCTACAATTTTGTGGAATTTTAAGGAATTTTAGTCGATTTAAATGATATTTCGACAATTTTTTAGAATTCTTATGTGAATTTTCCATCAAATTTGAGCTACTTGCACAATTTTTATTCAATATTAAGGAAATATATAGTGATTGTAATGAATTTCCAAGGATGGAAGATGAGTTGAGCGAAGTTTTTGAAAAATAATGATAAATCGTTAACTATGATCCATGGTTGAGGTGATGGTGAACATCAAAAAGTGTTCAAGCCCAGCAAAAAATGACCAGGTCCAGGGCGGCAAAAATCCAGAACACGCCCCTGAATGCATATCCCTGCTCTCTACTCTTACTATTTGCAGAATGTCACGCGCAACAATCTACATGCAGAACTTTTAGCAAAACTGTTTTTAAAACGGCCTTTTATATAAATTCACTTTTACAAAAAATTCATCCCTTATTCGTTTTAGTCTCTTTTTTATTTTTTCTTTCAAAATACACTATTAAAATCGTGTTTCCGCTATTTTTAGCTGAGTGAATCGCCAAATAGGATGTACTCAAACGTAACAAACTTCCTTATCAACCGAACGACATCGAACATCAACGTACCTCGATTCTTTTCATCTTTTACTTTCATTAAAGGCAATTTTTTTTATAAATGAAGCTCTGACTAAATTGATCGCTTACTCGTGAAAAAAAAACTATTATGACACGAAAAATCGAAAAACCAAAAAAGAGTCACAATTCCGTGATAGCTTTTATTCGGAATATTGACACGTTGATTATAAGTTTCGTCAAAACTCACGTTGTCGATACGATACAACATATTATGCAGATAAGAACTGTCACCAACTCAGCGAAAAACTTCTCGGGAGTTTAAATTTCAGCGGGACGCGTAATAATATAAATTATTTGTAAAAACGAAAAAGCACGAGAGCAAGAAGCCACGTCACATGTGTACGCGTTCGAGTTGGAATTTTCGGGAACATGTTTTATCTCGACATTTCCTTTAGTTATTGTTTGCCAGACAAAGTTTAAGTATCAGCCAAGATAACTGTTGGAGGCATTTTTAAAGCATAAATTTCGTCTGAGAACGTTTAACCTTTTAACGTTCAACGCTCTTTAAACGTTTCATGGCTTAATTGAACGTTATTATACACATTTTATTCGACAGTCTGTTAAAGAGAAAAATAGGCCAGTCCCTTTCGTAAATTTTACACGATACCAACGTGGAAACTTTTTAACTATACAGTAAATTACAAAGATTTACAATTTTATGAAAACTAGCACACATTACTTATATAAAAAAAAGGGCAATAAAGCTCGCAAAAAAAGCTAGCTATCCCGTACAACTTATACCTTACGTTTCGCGATTAAAAGCCTTTTCTAGTTAAAACGCTATCAAAGCTAAAACATCTCGCCCGTTAAAAGGAATATTTTAAATTCAAAAAGATAGACTTTCACAAATTCGCTACCCGTAACAAATACATATTTGTAAAATGCTACACACGTTTGTCGGGGATTTTTTTTGCCTTTGCAACAATGGACACATCACAACAATTTTTTAATTATTATACGAAAAACAAAAACAATCGCAGTTCGAAATTTTTATGAAATTGTCGAAAAATACGAAGGCGCGGTGAAGGTGCATAATGAAAGACGTACAGACGGTCATTAGTACTTGAACTTAAGTCTAATTAATGAAAACTGAAAAACAACAATCGAGTGACGGTGTGAAAATTTCCAACAAAAAGCGGGAAATCTCTAAATCAAAAGCTGCCTGAAAGCGGATTCATTTTGTTAAAAGGAAGTCTCTGTATTTTTCACAATACTTCGCCATTCATTTTAAAAGAAAGAGCAGCCTCGCGCGCGCTCCGAGAGTCGGAAAAAACGTCGTTTTTAGTAAATAACTACTTTCTTCTTAATTGGATGCTGGTATTTTAGAGATTTTTGTTTTTAATAGTCGGTTCAAATTCATTATTTCGCATATACCTACTTGACATCGCGTAACCGAGGCGGATTTTAAGTCGTAAAATTTCCTCAAATAATTGACCCAATTAAAAAATTTTCAAATGTGAAAAATACGCGTTTACGGAAACGCCACATTAACCGCTAACACATTCGAACGTAATAAACAAAACATATAAACGTATCGCGAACCGAGCGAAGCAATAAAACACAACTGTTCGACGTAACTCGAAAGTTACATGTTCAACTTTGGCGATATTCACGAAAAGAAATCTCAACAATCGTATCTTAACAATATAACTATTATCCGAGATAAAGATTAAATTTCGAATCGAGAAAATACCAATTTAAATACGTAAAAATTAAAAATTTATTCTTGCATACGAAACAACTTCGAATCGAATGTGCTTCAAACAGGAAATAATGATCTATCGATGATACAGCTTCCCTTAAAAATTGTGAAAGTTTTAACGTCAAACGACCTTTGGAATTTAGTTTGAAATGGAGTATTTTTTGATGCATTGTTCATCACTTTTTTTTACCTTTAATTCTCTGTAATTTTACTCGGAAACCCTCCCCCCCCCCATCACTCACTTAAACTTGAAAAAAATGGAAGTTTTAAGACTTATTTTTCAGAAAATAATAAAATTTTGGAAAAAAAGTCAAACATGATGAGTCCTACGCCAAGTCATTACTCTGCTTGAGTCTTTCGTAGAATATCCAAATTTCTCAATTTTTCAAATACTTTGACATACCATTAATTTAAAACAAAAAAAAAATCGGAAATAAGTCCTAAGCCAAATCATTTATTTTACCCTGCTTGAGTCTTTCGTAGAACTCCCAAATTTCTCAATTTTTCAGAAGAACTAATTAGTCGTGTGATTTTTCAAAATGTACTTTTTACCAAGTTTCAAAACTGAAGATCGACTTTCGGTATTTATTGAATAAATTTTTCAAAATTCCAAAAACCCAATTCATCACTTGATTTTAAATCAATAATTGAAATTTTTTTCCTCAAAAATGCATCGAAATTTCTTCATAAAGAAAAATTTGTGTTACTCTAAAAACGTGCAAGTGCAGGTAGTGACGTAGACAGAGTTGTGAAGTAAGAGAGGCGGGTGTGGGGGTGGTTAATAATTAAAAACAAAGAGGAATTTTGGATCTTTAGTGATGTCCCCGAAATTTCACTTAGAATAGAACAACAACTAAGCTGATTAGCTCTAATAGTAAAAATTTATCCACAAGGGGGTGGGGGGGTGACCTTTTTAGTGACACAAGTGAAAGATACTCAGTGATTATCTCAGGCATACTTCATTTCCTAAATAGAGAGCCATAGTTACGATTTCAATTTCGTTTAAAACTGAACGAAAATTTGAGGCAAAAATTGATTTATTTCTTGCAAGAAAACAAAGGGAAGAATAGTGGATAAAAAATGTAAAAAAATTCATAAAAGAATATTGTCATTTGTAGACATTAGAAGCCGTTTAATAGGATTAAAAATATCCGTGATGAAAATTCAAGAAAAAAAATATTTACAAATTTCAACCCCCTGCGCAGCTCCTAAGAGGAGATACGTAATTACGTACTCAATATTTTCCATTTTTTACGAATTATCCGAACAATCAATACCTCTTTCATAACATAAAATCGCCAAATAAATCGAAAAATTGTTCACCATTCGAGACAAAATCTGATTATCGCGCTTGATCGGCGACAAAAAATAGACGAAATGTTGCGATTTTCCACACCTAACACATCCAATTCGAATCACGTTAAATTAGGAAAATACACAAACTTGAAAGAGAGAAATCGCTCATGTTTACATCGCTCTGATTAAGTTATTTTAAACTCGTTACCGATGACGATATAAAGATGACTTCACGCGTCAAGGCTCGTCGAAGGTAGTTTCAGTTTTAAAACTTTCAACGTGCTGTCACTGCCAACCATGTACAGCGGAAGAAAAGTTGACTTTTTGTTTTGGGCGTTTTTCATTTGAAAATTTTTCTCTTAAAAAGATGCAAACGCTAGTTCGGTCAAATATGATTTACTTCTTAATTATATCGACGTAAGTTTTCATTCGATTTTACGATAATTAAATCAAGGGAATTTTTTCAAGTCGCGTTAATTTTACGAGGAGATTTTTCAACAGACAAAACTAATTTTTTGCAACTGCCAAACTACATTAATTACGAAACCGATGATTCATTACGGTTTATGCAAAAACTGCGAAGTTTTCTGTATAAAAAGAAAAAAACGAAAAGCGGTAGAAATGCACAGGAAATCTCGAAATTTTGACATCTGGCGTTGTAAAAAATTTCCGTAGTTTCCACAAGCTCGCACCTAATCTAACCTCATAACATATTTGTACGCGACACAAAGCCAGACAGGATTTTATTTCACATTGAATTAAATTTCTTTTTAAAATATCAAGCTACATTTTTTCCATGTGCACAAAAAGGTCTGTCATCGTTTGTAAAATATACGTTTTTCACGTTTTGACTTTAAACATCTGCGAAAACGGCTCGGCACGCGAAAAAACCCGACGAATAATTTTAAATAATGATGGCACGAAAAAACATTTCAGCAGCTCGCGAGCTTTTATTTTGTCTGTTTTGAATATGGCTTAAAGCGGCGACACGATTTTATCGTGTCGTAATTTGTTTAAACTACAGACGCCTCGCAAATTACCTTATTCAAGATGAACGACTTCCACATTTACCAGGCCTACATAATTTCGGCCGGATATACACATGCTATGTCGACCGTCGCGAAAAGGACGTAGAATTTCGACCCGAAAAAAAAAACAAACGAGACCAGCCATTGTAATGCATCACGTGTGACACTCCAGCCACGTCCCGACGACAAATAGACGTTACTTTATCAACTATTGTAAGACAAACCTCGTCAGTTTTTGCTAGCCACTTGAAAACTTCCTGTAGCTTTTCTACTTGACATTTCAACCGTTCGTGGGCCACAAATATGGTATCTACATACGAAATTATCAACGTCGAGTTGAATTAAGGTTCTGTAAATTGTCACACGCGAGAATTTCCACGAAAGCGGAAACCTCCGTAAGAAATTACTCGGAAAATAAAATTTACTCGTAATTTTTCCAACTCTTTTGCTACACTTTACGTAATGAAGTACTTCGAAGTAAATCTCGTTTTATTCTTTGCCATTTCTAACCGCTGTAAATGTCATTTTATGAAATTTTTTCTTTCATGGGGTGAAAATTCAATTTTAACGTGATTTTCGAGTACGTTGGCATCACTGAAAATATATTATTTGCGTTAATTAACGACTATGTTGCACTGAAAGCGTTCGTCCTTTTAAGGAAAATATTACAGATACCGAAATGGTGTATTTTTTCTTAGAAATGGTATTGATTTCCAAATAGTATCGTATTCGAATCGAGTATAGGGTGTTCTTAAATTAAAGATATACCGATGTAAAAAATTTCAGGGAAAAAGTTACCATCTTTGAATAAAACAAAGACTGAAAAATCCAAGGAAAAAGTGAACCCGAAGTACATAACTAAAATTATTAAAAAAAATACAAAAACTTCAAAAAACATATTCCAATTTCCAAGGAAAGCCTTCGCCCTACGAATGGAACGACATTTTTACAAAAAAAAACACAGTGCAACCATCTTATCAATACTTCATATTTCTAAGGAGAAAAACAAGCCATAAAGATGTTCTGGCAAAACACCTCCATCGAAATCGATACTCACTCCACTAATTCATGCTATTCCTCGACTTATCAAATTCAACCACAAAAAAGTAAAAATTCCCTAACGACTTCAATTAATTAAGAAGCATTTCGACGTCACCTACTCCGACCTCACTTGTTGATAGGAGGAAAAAAACCCAACGAATTCACCACCGACACTCATTAATGGATACATTCGAGTTAACCGAACTACATAAAACGTTTAGTTAACGAATTAGGACAACTGATTTGGCGTAATTTCGCGCAAATCGCGTACATTGTTATACACGCTCAAATCTACCTTTTTCTTAACAACACTGTTTAATACATCGAGCGATTTTCATTACAAGGAAATGGTATTTATTGAATTTTTTAATTAAAATTTAACGTCCCGCTATAATCGACTGTTCGAATTCAAATAACCCATATTCAAAAGAAACCATTCATAACGATAAAAAATTAATTAAAATAGAATTGTTTTTTTTTTTACAGTTTAGCAATGTATTGCATTCGCTGTATCTACATAAACATCCACCTATAAACGTCATCCGATACAAATCGAATTTAAAGGCGGTTTAGCGCGACAAAAAATTTAACCACGTCAATTTTTTTTATTAATACAATTCGTCCTTTGATTTACATCGATAAACGAGGCTTATCATAAACCGAATTGATTCTTCTCGCTGTTTTGCATTAATAAATGCACTATCTACGAGTAAATTTCCCAATACTTTTTTCCAGAGTAACGATACGAGTATTTTATTATTTACGAGACCTAGACAGACCTAGCTCAGAATAATTTTGATTTCGATTTTTGATAATTTTGCAAAATTACGAAAGTAGTAAAAAATTAATATCTTCAATGTAATATGCAAGCAGAATGTTGATTATAAGATGAACCAAGGAGTAACTGGGTTAAATTATTCGAAGATATTTTCCGCGCGTTTCTACAACGAATTATGAGCAGTTGGTTTAATTTAATTCTGTGTATTGTTTTTGTTCATATCTATTCCGTCGCTTTGTACGTGTAGCAAAATGTGCAGAAATTGCGATCATTTTTCGTGGGTATTGTATGTGTTTACTTTGTAATGAGAAAACGTTATCGTTGCTGGAAATTTGGTCATTCTGGAGCTCTTCTAGAGATAGAATCAAAGTTTATGGAGTTTCGAGTCAGTAAACCAGATAAATAAATATGAGGGGAAGAAAGAGCAAAAATAATGAAAATAATTGAACTTACATAACACGTGTTGTGGTGGCCAACTCCTTCGAGATTCAATAAAATTGAAATTTTTAGAGATTCAATGAACCTTAGATCAGTTGATTGGTAATATTTCCAAATACAAATATCATAATAACGGAAGAGAATAAGGTAGCTTACACGAAATAAATAACGTTTTCATTACACTCGACTTGAAAAGTTTCGCAGTGTATTGTCATGAAGCTTTCTTTCATTCAAGTATATCTACAAATGATACTCAACGTCGAAAAAAATGGGTTTTAACAAACAAAATATATCAAAAATTATAAAGCATCAGCTTGAATACAAGTCTGCAACTCAGTGACATTTTCATATCACTTCGCGACAATGATGTCCATCATAACACGTCATCTGACATAACATGCCACTCATAACCATGACACGTCAACAAAACAACTTGTCGTTATCTCATGTCATTAGTCATGTCATCACAACATGCTACCATGACATAGGCACGTCACTAATGACTTGTGACATGTTATGATGACATGGAAACATCAACATTTTCATTTGTGACCATGAAACTTTACCATGACTTGCTATCGTATCATATAATTGGACATGTCACTCATGACCATGACACGTCACCATGACAATGACTTCTCATCTATGACATATTATCATGACACGAGAAAACTGTATTTTTCGTTAAAAATGAATATACAATGCAATACACATTTTCATAGCAACGAAATAATCATCTGGCATATCATCGCCATGTCTGTCATTATGACATACATGTGTCCATGCATGTTATCATGACCACAATGACATGTCAACATAAAAAGTCACCATGATCTGCCATCACAATGTGATCATCATATGTCACTACAACAATGACGTGTCATCATGACAAGACCTTAACATGATTACAGGTCACTCACCACCGTGACGTCAAACATAACATGTCATTAGACATCACATATCACTCATGACCGTGACACGTTACTATAACAACGACGTGACGCTTTTTCAGTTTGTGATGAAAATATCGAAATAAAAGCTGAACTACTAAGTTAATACGGTTCTTTTGTGAATAAGTTGGTCTAGTATAATAAAATGTTTTGATCGCCAAAATTATATTTCTGTGGATATTCATACTTCACGGAGATCTTTTTACTTAATTAGTTCGAAAGGGGCACTACTCCAGCATCAAATACATACAGACTGGGAAATTGAGCTAATCGAGGATTTAATCAGAACAAGCTAAATTACGCAGAATGAACCGTATATAACGCGAGCATTTACAGACAAAAAAAGCTCATTCGAGATTTCGTATTATCCGCGCGATAATTCATATTTGTAGTTTAAGTACAAAACACACACGCGTTGGAATTTGATTGTCGTTTAATAAGGCGTGAAATATTTCACCTGTGAAATATCGCCAATTCGAAACACATTTATCGACTAGAATTCGGGACCGAGTTATATAACGACTTAATAACTAGCGTACGGTTTACCACTAGAAGTTTGGCGGTGTAACTTGAATATAATTAATTACACGATAATAACGACATGTTATAAACAGATTGGTGCGGCCCAAACAGTGTCAGCCATAACTACGAAATAAGATTTTCCAATCATCGTGTGTATATGGAGACTAACGTGGTTATAATTTTCATAAAATACGTCGATTGTGGAATATCATCGATTAAATTAATATCCGATGAAAAACATATTAGCCTTGGATGTCGTTTTGGAAAGCTAATAAAAAAGTATAGGTATCTCGAATTCGAAAAGAAAAAAAACGAATTTATTGGGGGAAAAAATAATACAAACGCCAAATTGAAAACTGTCAGCGTGTAAAATTTCATACTTTGAGAGATACGTGGCACTTAAAAATAAAAATAAGCAAACGGTGAAATTTTTTACGATATTCTTTCTTGTTTTATGTTTCGCAAACCAAAGTAATATAAATTCCTAACGTGCACTTGAGGGTAGAATGTCGTTTGCGAATCTCGTTTCTCTTCATGGCGACTAGAATCGGAGAAAAAGATACATGCAAAATTTTTTTAAAGGAAACTTGGTGATATTAGTATTATGTTGCCTTACCTTTCTCAAGGCAAACGCATTTGAAAAGGGACTAGGAAATTAAGTAATTCAGTCACACCTATGTCCTTCGGTGAAGAAAAAAAAAGTTCAAATTAAATTGTAACCCTTAACGAAGTTAAGGGGTGTTTATAATGCAGTGTCGCATTGCGACTAGGGGTGTACTTTGCCGGGCGTAACGTTTAACTCTGAATTAAGGTCGTAAATGACGGGTTTTCCCGACCGTATTATTATGTTACAAATTGTGGGAGACGCTTTTAAATGGAAGAAAACGCATAAAGGTGTATTTTTCGGATATAAATTACTTGGCCGGTTTTTTCTATTTTTAGCGGTTCTAATTCGAAGTAGAATTTTTTGCTGTTTTTTCGTCTGTGTAAGATTCCGAATGTATTTCGTTTCGGAATGTAAATGAGGGTTATAAAATGCAATTTAGAAGATTTTTAATTTATTACTCGCCTCGGATTACACGTTCTTCGCGCCATGATAAAAATAGCTTTGATATGGGAAAAAACGCGAGATTTTCAATTAGAGCGTTTTTCCGCATGACCCTAGCTTCGAATACTTCATCTGGTTTTGCTTTCGAAAAGGGAATCTTTAATGTTTTAAAATTAATAATTACCCGAATTATGATTTAATGAACAAGCCAGAGACCCTTTTGCGACACTTGTTCGTAAAGTGTTTTTGTTACACGTGAGAGGGATGCTCGATGGGGGACTGAAAAGTGTTGGTGTAGTTTTCGATGGGGTTTTTGCGGTGTAAGAAAACGAAAAGCATGTTTCGAGCGACTGGTGTTTTTTTGAGATGCAAATATGGAATTTAGTAATTATTCAAAAATCAAATTTAAAAATCAATTTGTAGATGGGATGAAATCTCGATTTTGGATCAAGCGTTGGGAATTTTCGTTACCGATTGAAAGTTCAATATAACAGAGGAAAATGTTTAAAATGGAGTTTCAAAGTTACAAAACGAATTTTGACCATGGTCCATCCTCAAACTCCTACATCTTGATACACCATAGCATCCTGGGAGATATCTGGACTAAAACTGAAATCATATTTTATCTCCTCTCGTGATGGAAACTGTCAATAAAATGTACTTTCGACCCAGGCATAAAAGGCTAAATACGATTTCTCAGCATAGCCAAAACACCTCCGCGTATCGCTCCATGCCATAAAATATGTACATCAATAATGAACGAGGGAATAAAAATTTAAAAAAATTCATAGCGAAGAGTTTTCCATTCGGTTAATAATCTGCCAAAAATACACGACGACAGTTTATGTAAATGAAAGCTATGGAAATTTGTTCAATTTTATCATACGAGGTGATTGATGTTAAGCTGGACGGGATTGTAAAAGTCACGTATTTACCATAGAGGACATCTTATATGCAGATAAAACGTCTGTATAAATTTACCCCAATCGCCGTTATAACGAATCTTACTATGTTACAGTTTAGTCTCCGCGTCATAAAAAAATCTTCGACGAGGTACTTTATTCGGTCATATACAAAATGAGACACGTGTACTACGCTGACAATACCGCTTTAATTTCAGATAATTTTCTGATTTTCTCGTTCGACAATATGCAACAAAATAACAAAATCAATTAAACCTAACTCCATGATGAGTAAATTGATTAAACCGTAGTAAAATCGTATTCCATCTGAATAAAAGAAATGACACGTTGCACGTTCATTTGCAGTTGTTTTCCATTGAAATTGACAGCGGTGAACCGATGTTACGGTACCGGTGTATTAAGATGTTAACCCAGATAAACCATAAACCCCCAGGTTAAATTTAGTGGTACAATACCAACGTAACTAGCCACAATTAAACCGGTACCCTACTGCAGAACTACGTCATAACGCCACCCTCCAGCGCAAAAGAAACATATCATTCGACGTACTACGATAAAAAAAAAAGAAATTCCAAAGAAAGCTTGAATATTTCTTTGGCTTCGATATCTTTTGTGAGTGCGAAACACGGTATGCGTATACAGCAATATAAAGTGAGCTTTTCTTCGTCTATTCGTGTTGAGAAATGCTAACATAATTCTTTTTCTAAGGTTTGCTATTGAAAACGTAGCGATGCAATTTTCACTATTTGAAAGTCAATGATGGTTTTATTGGTGTAGTGTTGGTAATTTTGTCTTTATCAAATTCAGACGATTGCTGAGCGACGCCACCGCAACCATTTATGAATTGAACGTTGATAATATTAAAAAATAAGATTTTCGAGGGTGGTTTTTTTTTCGTCTCGATTTTTTACCCTCTTTTGAATCAGATACGGAAATAAACTTCTTAGTGTTTCTAAAAAGTAAACATTTACGCGAGTTGGGATCATCTCGACTTCTTTTGTGGTAATATCTTCGATAGGATATTTTTCGTGATTTAATTAACATCGAGGGAAATTTACATTATACGAGAGATACTTCGAAGAGTGTTACACTTGTATAACGAGATAGTCATTTCATCCCTCAGAAATACATCTACTTGATAAAAATGCAGATTTAATTTGCCACCTACAAAGATAATAAATGTAGAGAATCCTTTCCGGCTTTTCCCAGTCGTCGTTTATTACGTTATATTCTGAGATTAAAATAATAATAGAGTACGTCTCAGTTTCGTAACGAGATTGTTATTTTAATCGTTGTGAATAGATGAATATTTGGAGCTTGCAATGAGCGTTTATGTAATTGATCAAATACGTGTTCGATATTAATGTTGCCAAGGTGATTGTAAGAAAAATCTCTTCATTTTTAAATGATTGTTTTCACGAAGTGTCAATATTATTTAAATAAGAAAAAATGAATTTACATGAGATCATAGTTTACTGTTTTTATTACACGTGTCATTCGTGTACGTTTTCTGATTCATCACGAAGGTTACATATCGTTTGAGCGAATCTATTGTACGTCGCTTTCTTTTTTTTTCACGAGTTGTTTGCTTGGATCTATTGTTTCACCCTCTTTTTTACGCATGACCTTCACGCACGTTCCCGACGCATCACGAAGCCTGCAGAACATTTGCGCAAGCCTATTGTGTTCTCCCTCTTTTTTCGGGAATTGTTAGCGCGTATCTATTGTTCCCCTCTTTTAACGCGTGACCTTCATGCACGTTCCCGATGCATCACGAAGCCTGCAGAACATTTGCGCAAGCCTATTGTGTTCTCCCTCCTTTTTCGGGAGTTGTTAGCGCGTATCTATTGTTCCCCTCTTTTAACGCGTGACCTTCATGCACGTTCCCGATGCGTCACGAAGCCTGCAGAACATTTGCGCAAGCCTATTGTGTTCTCCCTCCTTTTTCGGGAGTTGTTAGCGCGTATCTATTGTTCCCCTCTTTTAACGCGTGACCTTCATGCACGTTCCCGATGCATCACGAAGCCTGCAGAACATTTGCGCAAGCCTATTGTGTTCTCCCTCCTTTTTCGGGAATTGTTAGCGCGTATCTATTGTTCCCCTCTTTTAACGCGTGACCTTCATGCACGTTCCCGATGCGTCACGAAGCCTGCAGAACATTTGCGCAAGCCTATTGTGTTCTCCCTCCTTTTTCAGGAGCTGTTAGCGCGTATATATTGTTTCCCTCTTCCTTCACACACGTTCTCGATGCACCACAAAGTCTGTAGAACGTCAGTGCCAGTCGATTGTATTCTCACTCTTTTTTCACGAGTATCTATTGTTTTCTCCTCTTTTGTACACGTGTCCTTCACCTGTATTTCTTGATTTTTTAAAAAGTTGGTACTCGTAAATCATCTAACACAATTTTATTACTTTCCTCGCGTATTTTGCACACATCCTGGATCACTCCCACCAATATTTAAAATAAGCTTATAACTTTCTAAAAACGAAACTCTTCGCATTAAAACTAAAAAGTCACCCGTTCATTGTTCATAAACACCGAAAAACATTATGCAAGAAACAGCGTTAAAAACGTCAAACTACGGAAAAAGCACGAAAATCCCGAACTTACATTATCGACATAACACAACCACGTTATAATACCACAGACGAGAATTCATTAACAAATCCACACCCCTATGACACAACGTTCGCTACACAAACAAACCAGTAAAAGAACATTTCCGGCTATTTATTAATTGCGAAACGAAATAGAAACGAGCGAAGAAAACAAAAGTCACTTAAAAGGTTTTTTCAACGTTAAGCCGAAACGAGTAACTTTAAAAATTTATTACCAACCAAAAGCACAAGTTATCTGTGGCGACATCGGCCATTAACGTTCTTTTCGATTTGGATAAACAACGCAATTGAACATGGCCAGGTTTCAGAGACGAGTAAACTTTGGTGAAAACGCGGTCGTCTTTAAACTTCTGCAAGTAGGTGGGTCCGCGTGGAAAATTGTGATTTATAAAGCACGTGTTCGACGGCATAATGAACTTTTTTATTGAAATATTCTTTTTCCTTTGGCAGTCACTTCTTAATACAGTTCAGGAAAAAAAAATAAAAGGTACAACTCGTTAAAATTTCTAAATTCTTGTAAATAAATTATCGCTACGCGTTATCAAAATAGCTACGTAACGAATTCGAGGGGAAAAATAAGGAAAAGAACACAATTATAATTTGAACGAAGGCAACAAAAGTTTTGATTTTGAACATAACGAAAATTTTTTCATAACTATTTCCATTTTGTAAAGACGTCGTTCAAATAAACCGAAAGCTTGAATTATGTACCAAATCTACGCTAATGAAAATTCTCGTATACCTTTGAAAATTGCCAAAATTGCGAAAAACATTAGCCTTTGTGTAGCCACGCCGGTGTAGGTTGTAAAACAAACTTTTAACCGTTGGCAATCACCCAGAAACAAAAAAGTTCTCATTATCGATGTTGTAGGTCGCTGATATGCCTTTTACGTATGGTTTGATTGTTTTAAAAATACTCGTATCTGGAAATCCGTAGTACACAGGTACCTTCGCCATATAACATTCGAACCGCCGATCTTAATCCAGCCACAATTCCAAGAAATTACAAGTCATTCAGACTGCGTGTGCTGGTGAATCAGCAGCTCGTGTAATTTCACGCTTCACTAACTTGTCGACTCACTTACGTTTACTCGCTACGAACATATAGATCTGTACGTTGCGTAATCAAGCATTCGAGATAAATTACCGGCTTTATTTTTATTATTCCAGTTCACATATTAGCGAAAGAACAAAGATTGCTTTTCATTTCGCCTCGAATAATACTTTAATGAAGATGTAATAGCGTCTGGTACCTCCCCCCACCCTCTTCCTCATCTTTTCATCTGCGGTGTAACCGTTTAAAAGTCTACCACACCATTTACATGGACGACTTTGCTACTTGCAGATAAACACCCTTCCTTAAAAATCTTACACTCACCGTAATTAGTCTAGTTAACAAAAAGGAACGACCTCGTCAAGAAACGGAAAAAATTACAAAGAAAACTTTTTTAAAGGCATGATTGAAGGACTTTTTCAAGCAAGAAAATTTTCGGAGATGGTCGTTATTTTTCTTCAGCAACATCTGTCACTTTTCGCCCTTTTCGAAAGAATGAATTTTTTAAAGTAACCGAATTTTAAACAAAGGTAAGTGAAAATGCGTGATTTAAAGCCGCTCGGACGTCGCACGAAAAAAGGGACTTTTTATACTTTCCACAAGATAGAAGAATAAAGAATTTTTACAGTTGCGTGATCACAAATAATATTGTCAACATGTAGCAGTTAATTGAAAAATGGTGTATTCGTTCGACTTTTTTTCCAACTCCCCTCCTCTTCGCGTTCGGTCAACTTCATCAAATAGGATTTTACGTGGATTTAAGAATTAACGGAAGAATTATCGCTTTCTGGATATCGTGTTCGATGTCGACGCGTAATAAAAAGAATGCGATAACGAGACTGTACATTTTGTCCGGCGACCAATCAACACCGAGATGATATTTATAAAGAGAAAAGGAGTAATTTTTCATTTAATACGATTACAAAATGAGAAATTTGTTCGAAAAACGAGAACGCTATTGAACTTTAGAAAACTTGAAGCAATAAATTAAATAAGTACCTATTTCAATGGTTGAATTCAGGTTTTGGAGATTTTAACTTACATGTCTTGTGTGAGAGTAGAGTGAACTAATCGATGGATTTTCGTGTCCAATTTTCATCGCTGCTGAGCTCGGTCAATGGCATTGTCGTCATTAAGTAGAGTACACATTAATGACGCAACCATCTTTATTACTTAATTTCAAGGTTAAATTCCTTCTTATGTCCCACTCCGAAATGCTGCCTAACTTTTGATATACATCAGAAACATGATTTGCTGCGAATTTATAATTTGACCGGAGGAACACCAAAGCAAGCCTTCATTACACAGGAGAGAAATAGAAAGTTTTCAAGTTCATCATCAATAAGAGTGATAACACCTCTCAAGCTAGATAACCATGATGATATAAACGTGACATGTCATCATGCCCTACCCTTCTGACGTGTCATCAGAACGTGTCATTATGACACAATCACATGTTATCCACGACCATAACACGGCACTATAACATGTCATCACAACATGACTATGACATGGTCACGTGTCACTCATGACCACGACGTAGCACTATGACATGTCATCGTGACACGACCACGACATGGCCCCATGTCATTCATGACCACGACGCGTCACTATGACAAAGACATGTCATCATGACATGACCAAAAGTCACTCGTGACCATGACAATGACGTGTTTTGTCACGCGATTCACTGAACGATTTGAAGCAGCAAAAGACACATAAAATAGCAACTTTATATATACATGCTTTTCCAAAAATGAGGAAATCAAGGAAACTCACGATTTAAATTTCTCTGATTCTCAATCTTCTACAGTGTTGCCATTTCAAAGAGTTGAAAAAAAAAACACAAAACAAGAAGGAAATGTCACTATTGTCGACCAACTCTTTTCCACATCAACTTCCTTCAAGTTCTTTCAACCATTTTATCCAAGTAACGCCGGGTACACCCAGAAGGTGATAAAATCGATTAGCTACACCCCTCGTATTTCGAACCCTTCGACGAAAAAATTCCGAGGAAATCTCGTTTCGATGATTTTCCTGGGCAATTAACCCTTAGATAGACCATATACGGATTAAAAACCCCCACACACATATTCAGACTGAAAGATGAAGCTATAAAATGACAGAGGCGTCTACATCCTTATGCATCTCAGCGGAAGTAATAAATTTCCGTGTAAGCTTAATTCAAAAAGCCCGCAAAACACAACGGTCAACATTTCCCGAACTGGTGCGTAACCAGTGCGATGTGTAAATAGAGAGAAAAGAAAAAAGTCGCAAAAAAAAGAACCAACATCCACAGTCACGTATTTAAATTACTCGGAAATGAATTCCGAACACGCACGAGTACAAAAGTACAACAATTCTGTTTTGTAAAGTTTAGCATATTTTATATCCGCCGCCAAATGCGACCGGTGTAGAGATTTCGTTTCGATGATTTTTAAGCGTACTTTTCGCCAGAAATGTTTCCTTTATGATTTTAATGAAATTTATTAACAGGTGTCTAAAAGGCGGTTTTTTCCTCGACTGTCGAAAATTTACGCGAATCAATACTAGCGATACCATTTTTTATCGTGTTATTTGTTAAATTTTCAAAACTTGGCAGCGTTTTCCAGCTGGCTTACTTGAATAGTATAGCTATCGCGGTTTAATTTAGTAACCGCAACTATTTATATACCCGAAGCAGTTTCTACAAAGCAAAGACGCAACGGCGAACCCATCGATGAAATTTCAATTACCCCGAAGTTTTGCTTTGAACGAGATTCTTTTATCCTGTCAAACTGTTATATTGCGTTACCCTGTTTACATGACGATGCTGTTGAAAAATTTTTCCCCGCTGTAACCATCTCCAGAGCTATGTACCGTAAACGAGCCTACAATTTTGGCCAAGGAAATGTTAAAATCTTCATCGAATCACCTTCAGCGGTACGGGACTTGTTTGTGAAATTAAGCGCCGCGAATAATATCAAAGTTAGGAAACGCTTGTTGAATATTTTTTCTCTATTTTAACTTAAATAACCCGCCTTGGGCGGAATTCGTAAAATAACGAGCTACCTTGCATAGCTGACAAAGCGCCGCCGTGAAGAAATTAGTTAAAAATATCAACTCTCGTTTCCTCGATTCTTTGAAATCCAACAACGGTCTAATATGTCTTCGCTGTGACATTTTTCTCGAGTATCATCCAAAGAAAAGCGTTATCTGACATCGCGTATTTCGTCATTCGGACGGGAGCTGAAGTAATGAAAACACGTCGAGTATTTCCGTCGTATTGCTAAGAAAACAACACACAACGATAAGACTCGACATACAACATGAAATGAAATCGTCAAATAAACTTGGAAAAAGTCATTTCGATGATAGGAAGATCACTTCTAGCTAATAAAGTCATCACCATTGACGTGGTCGTGTTTATTTTATCAAAAAATGTTATTTTCAACTGAAGCAATTTTTATGGATTGCACCATACACATATTTTCGTTAAGCTAGGAGACTTGTATCGAGTAATTGAACGCAAAACATTTAAAATAATTTTTTGTTTTTATCATAATCCCATCTCCACTCTTCCTTCTCGTTCAAGTAAGTCAGAGGAAATAACGATGAAGTAAAATAAGCCTCTAAATTATAGCGAAATATTAAAAAAAAATTATAAACCTCCCATGTACACCCCCCTTTCCTGTACATTTCAGCTTGCGTGCAAGCCTATAGCATAATGAGACATTTTTAAGTCGCTTCATATCTGCCTCCACAAAAGTGTCGTCGTTCAACATCCCTGGCATGTTATCATGGCAAATCATATATGTCATCATGATACGATCGTGACATGCCGTCATCATGATACGATCATGACATGCCGTCATCATGATACGATCACGACAAGTCACTACGGCAATGCCATGTCACGACGGAATGACTGTGACAGGAACATGACATGGTATCATGACGTGCGCATGGCACACATCATGTTTCACCATGACTGATCACGGCACGTCACTATGGCAATGACGTGTCACGATGGAATGACTGTGACATGAGCATGAAATGTCATCATAATGTGTCACCATAACATGATCGTGACATGTCACTACAGCAATGACGTGTCATGATGGAGTGACTGGCACGAGTATGGCATGTCATCGTAATCAGTCAACGTGACTTGATCATGACACGTCGTCACGACATGCCACTATGACATTATCACATGCCACTCATGACCATGACACGTCGCCATGACTATAATATTTCGATTGTTTTCCATTAAAAAATGTTGATTTCATCGGTAATAAAATCTAAACAAAATTGTGTAAGTAGTTGTACGTATATGTCTATGTGCAGCAGAATCCATGAATAATGAAGTATTCCCCCTTCGTGTTTTTCATTTCATTTAATTTTCTCCCTTATACCGTGCCCTAGTTCAAATTTCACTTACCCTGGGTAAAAAGTCCTGTTGACGGCTCTGCTCGAAGATCAATTCGCGTTTGGCGACAAAATCAGTGTTACCGTTTTTATAAACTGAAAAAAAAATGAAATCATATTAGAGAGGTGTACGCGAAATGCTAGTCCAAAATTTCAGGGATTTTGTACATTTCTACTTCCACTTTACTACTGAAAATATTAAAAAAGATATTTTAGGAGTAAAAGTGAGCAAAAAACCGTGCAAATCACTTATTCAACCATTTTGGTCTTGAAAAAAATGGCAGAGATTAATTGAAGAAAATATGAAAAATGAAATAAAAGACCACAGGCTGAACTAGACAGAACAACACATTTCATGACACAATTTTCAATTTTGCTGACCATAATTCAAATTCTGCATAGATGACCAATTACCAAACAAAAATTGTAAATTTTTTTCTTATCGAAAAACCAAGAAAACTCTGTATCCTTCGTTTCATAATCGAACTGCCCTTTCAGACCACAGCAAAATACACTTAAAATATTATACTCGTATAAACACCTCAGAAAATTCAACCACTTTTCCAGTAAATTTTTCCCATTCGAACTTCCGCACGATCCGCAATACCCTAATTGATTAAAAATATACTTTCCCTGGACCTAAACGACACTCGATTCCGAGAAAAAAAAACACCACATCATACACCGACCCAGGCACAACTTCAATTCACCACTTCCAAAAAAAATTACCTATCACACAACTCTTGAAATCGATGAACCACGAGTAAATTCTTTTCTTACACCGAAAGATCACCTCTTCTGCGGTACCGAACTACGATAAAACATCGTTTTCACAAAAGCGCAAAAAATCTGTCAAACTTGGAAACGCTGATTATGGCATTTATTATGAAAACAGAATGTAACATCAGCGAAGGAATTTTAATGATGGCCATTGTTATTATGGACTCGCATTCCACCAGCGATAGATAGAACCCTGTTTTATATAAAAGAGGAAAAAAATATACCGGCAGACTGGTGCTATAGTTATTTGTATGTGGTGCTGGGTATTATGACTGGCTGCGACAGAAACTCCATAAATACTACAATGAAAACCATTTTCCAGTTATTTTGGTTCGTATAGCGAAGAAAAAAAAGACACTGCGAAAAAGAAATGGAAAATTCTTTTGTATTTTTTCTTTGATATTTTTCTCTCTATGTTCGAATAGACTTTATAATATGAAACCGATTGGATTGTTTGATGAATTATTTCTTAAATGCATTGTTTCAATTTTCATTTTCGTATCAAGTGGTTTTTCTATACGTTAAGACATCGTCGATTATAATTATGAAATACATACAAGAATTAAGGTAATCTTGCGACCATAAACAATTTAAATTATTCCCATATGATCGATTAGAAATTTCATTCGTAGATGCGAAAATCATTAAGAGGTAACGTTAATGGTTGTTGATCCATTAGTGGTCGTTTGGCCTTTGAAAAAAGAAATCACCTAAAGCTAAACTTGTCGCTAGTATTATATTTATTATGCATAAATAAAGACGCATATCCTAATATAATCCTTTTTAATACCTAAACGTTGCTACACAAATGCACCGAGGACACATTAAATACGAAACTTTAATATATACGAAAAGATTTTAATCTTTATACCACATAAAAAATATACGACTCGAGTATTCGTCAAATGCAAAATTGAAATTACATTTTCGACTTTCTAGAACACGAATTCGATAGAGTTAATTTAATCTTTATCTTTACGAGTTGTTCGAGAAATGGGGGGAAAATACCAACTCCTTTGAACGATTTAAATTCTCGCCAATGTGTTTCCGTTTTATGTACCACCACGCTCGTCTACTGCAATTTAATATTTTTACTAAGAAAATTGAAAGCTTAAATCGTGCGCGAAAATATATTCAATTCTATTCGTTTAACATTAGTCTAGCCAGTTACGTCTCGCACATTGGCGCAGTATTCCAGTTTAACGTTGCATTTGAAAAATTTCGTCGAATTTATCGAAGCTTCATAATGGAGAATAGTGCTATGTGATGTAAAGCGATGAATTTTCACCGTAGTTCACCCCGCGCCGATTCACCGTGAAGTAGCGTACACGTGGATTGAGTGTTTCGAGATGTTTCCCAGACAAGGAGATTTGAATTGGCCGACGAAATTGAAAGTTAAATCAGGTTTTGATAATCCGATCCGTAAACAGACGAGACGAAAAATTAATTCGAGAATTTTCCGCCGAAAAATGATCCCAGGTTAGAAATGAAATTTTACAATCGATGGAAACATCAAAACGAGATGGAGGTTTTCAATAAAAAATTCACTCAAAGCGAAATTCCACTTTGTGATGACTTTTTGGCTTATTTGAGTCATTTATAATAGTCGAGAAATCTATAAGGTTACATGGAAAAATTTTTCAACCCCTCTTCCTCCTTACTGGTTGATTGAACGGGGCATTTTTTTTTTTTTGAAAAGGGAATCCTCCGAAAATTGAAAACAAGCAGCTTCTACAATTCGACATTTTACATGCAACAATGAAAAAAAGGAAGAATTATTTGATCGGCCGCCAATACATATAAATTTTCTCGTCACTGTTGCGTTCTGCGCGAATTATGTCAAGAACTTTATATTGGAAATTTCACCAGGAATATTTTTGGTTATCATCAATTTTTCGATAAACCCACTTTTTTCACCCTTAAAAATCCACAGTATGAAACATCGTTCAGTACCGATCAAAAAATCCGCCATTTTGTACGCCTTGACTAGATTTTTCTACACTTTAATGTTTCCTTAGACACCTTTTTCAAAAAAAAAAAAAAAATGTTCCATTTAATGTTCGGTGGTTGAAGAGAGAGGGTGTATATACCTCTTCTACGTGGGTCTCCTGACTTCGTAAGTCATTTCCAATACAGAAAAAAATTTCCAGTGAATTTAAAACCACAATACATCAATTTATTTTTGATATTTATTTTAAAAGAAACAAACAACTTTAAATTGAAATATTCAGCGCATTTACAGAAATATTTTCATGAAAACAAATATTATTTTTCAACTAAAAGTACATGAAGTTTTTTTTCTTAATAAGAAAATCATTTAGAAGTTTTCAATTTAAAAATGAAACATTTTGTTTTGAAAACTTTCGATTTCTAGCGCACATATTTAGTATAAAAAACCGTTCATATTTCAAAAACGAATTTCGATATCGCTCTTTTGACAATTCGAAACTTTTTTAGGCGGTTTAGGTCAGCTCTCTGGTGAAAATAACGACACATATCGTCCCATCGTCTTAAAATTTCCCACATGTGAAGCCATCCGCGTTTGGAACGCGGTGTCCACGAAATATAAAAATTTTGAAGAACAAAATCCCAAGTCGAGGTGAACTTCGAACTGGAAACTGAAAGGCAAATAAATTTTCAAGCTGAAGATTCGACGTTTAAAAATATTTTTTCGTAAGTCAAATCTAAAGTTTTACAATTTAGCTTTCGTAACCGAACTTTAAACCACTGAATCAAGTCGCAATTTCGAGCAAGAATAAAGGAACCAAAATGAAAAAAAAATTGAAAATTCCCATCTTCGTTATGTGTACGTACTTCGAAGCACTTTCAACTTTGAAAGCTCGGTTCACTGACATATCGGACAACTTTGGTGTAAAACTATTAAAATGCCATTTACACCAACGCTTCTACATGATAATTTACTTTTTAAACATTTACAGAGTTTCGGCGAGTCTGCCAGTCTTTCTTTACCTTTGGTCTCGAATGTTTTTGAAGGTTTATATAAATTAAATTAAAGCAACAATACGATCGCGAGCGGCGATAAACACGTGACGTGTTTTTAAAACGATGATTTATCACGTGTACGTACTTGAAGAGTAATTCTTAAATTTTTATTTCGCGTTGAAAATTTAATTGAAAATGTTAATTGTGAAAGTGAAAATGTGCCATGTAAACGTTGATTACTTTTCTTCGTTAAAAATATGAAAATCGGATTTTCGCGACAAATTAGCATGAATAATATTTAATAAAACGCACGTGAAAGAGACGTAATGTTTGAATTTAAGCCATTCGGTCTCCATTTATCAGAGTGAATTCTATTATGAATAACGATTCGACGTAGCGATGGCAAAAAATGTTGCCAACTTTATGCAGAACCGCATAAAAAGAAAGCTCGAATATCAACGCGTATTTTCACTCACTATCAAAGGTATAGTTTTGGCAAAAGATTCAACTTCAAGTTTAATAACTCAGAAGCTGTCAAAGATATACGGAATTGTAATATAAACGCTTTTGAGAAGCTCGATTTAAACCATCCGCGTTATGCAGCTTTCCACGAATTAACGTTCGGTATTAATTATCGAAAATTTCATCTTACCGGAGATTTTACCTTTACAACATTTCACGTCAATCGTTATTAAAATACGATAAAAGAATCGTATTTCTTGATTAAAAGATGTCTAATACTCCAAGTCCACGATCCGTGACACATCAAGAACAAGTATTCAATTTAGATGGAAAAAATTAAAAAAGTTTACGAACAAAGTGAAATTTCCAAATGAAAATCGATCAAGGTTAAAAATATCACTCTAAAGTTGTGACAGTAATTTGCAATCATTATACACGTTTCGTTGTCACTCAAACGAATTCCATAATTTTTCAAAAGTAATTGTCGATAAAGTAAATACCAAAAAAATGTCTCGGTTTGTATTTCGAAAATAATTTCTCATTATTCAAACTTCTTGTTTGTTAACCATCATTACATCTACTCAAATACAGAATTTCTCGACCATAACACGAAATTTAACCTTTTTAAAATACTCGAAATAATTTTCATTTTGAAATATTTACCTTCTTTTGAAAAATCCTTCGTTAACAATTCCATAAGAAAATCTCAAACTAGAAAAATTCGAGATATGTAAAAACAAAACAAATTAAAATACACCGAAAGTTATTTAACGCATATTTTTAATTAATCTAAACTGAACGAATTTCAGCGCCAACAAATAAAGTTTGAAAATATCAAAATTTTGAAATCCCACGTCTATTGTGGTCTCATTTAAGCGCCGGAATAATTATTTAAACCCCGAAAATTTTTAATTAGGGTGAAACTTCACTGACGTTGTTGAATTTTGGAAATTTTAATTTTCCAAAAACTAAGGCAGCTTTTATGTGTTGTATCTCGAAAAGTTGAAAAGATTGATCGAAAAATAAACAAATAAGAGGATAATCGAAATTGTGAGTATGGAATTTGAGGTATGGAACAATGAGAAGTCGAAATTTTCAAGTTAAACATTTTTTTTGATGAATCTTTACTCATAGTTGCTTGATATTTCATTAATAGTGTGACATATTAAGAAAAAATATTTACCGATCCAATGTTTAATACAGAATGATCGAGCTACTCGTAAAAGTTACTCAAGCAAAAAATATTGAAATCAAAACATCGAAATTAAAATATCGAAATATCGAAATTGGAATATTGGAATCAAACTATCAAAATTATATTTAATTCGAAATATCGAAGTAAAAATATAAAAATCGAAATATTGAAATCGAAACATCGAAATCAGAATACTGGAATCAAACTATCAAAACCGAAATAAAAATATCGAAACGTTGAAATTGAAACATCGATTGAAATATTGAAATATAAATATCAAAACTAAAATACCCAATTTGAAATATCAAAATCGGAACATTGGGATCAAAATATCAAAATATTTAAATAAAAATATTTGAATCGAAACATCAAATCCAAAAAGTCGAAATTAAAAACATGTTGATTTTAATAAAGCAATAACGAAGTATCGAAATCGAAATTAGATAATTTGAGCCCCTCCCCCTCCCTCATCTTTTAATACCGCTCATTTATTTTATTCATCTTCTTTCTTTTTTCGCGTTAATCGTTTACAGCATCATTTAGGTTACTTTGCGTTAAAAATAATCACCTTGAAAAATGAACAATTATGGCTTGCAATCATCATCTCGTGCACTGAATGTCGATAAATTTCACGATAATTTTTACTCTTGCAAAACTCGTACCAACCCTTGTGATTTTTTTCACGCCATATGACACTAATCTCTCTAGGGGTTAAAAACATGTATAAAATTAGCGGTCATTCGGAGTCCGAGTAAAATACTAATTTAAACGCGTCTTCTGCGTGATCCCTTTTACGAATTTTCATTTGGTACAGCAACAATATATTTTCACGTGGTACGAACTTTCAGAATTCAACGTTCGGGCCATTAATTTACTCGAACGTTAAGCCTTACAAACGAAACGCGACCAAAGCGAGGAGAAAAAACTCGGAGATTTGCCTTTTCCTTCGAGAGATTATGAAAAGATACGCGAAAGGTTAAAAGCTTCTTAATGAGAACACAAAGAAAGAAAACTGCAAGGTCTATCAAATGACTACCTCATTGGGTTGTTCGGTTTTTAATATTTAACGCGTCGAATATCTTTTAGATTGGAACGTAGTACTTGGGCTTTTAAAAATACACCTAATCTTGTTTTCCTGTTACCCGAGAATAATTTCGAATGCAAAAAGCTCCAAAGGAATCTTGAGTATTTGAAATGAAAAACCATCCGATATCGTTTTTATTATAGTTTAGATATATATGACCTCATATACGTGATACTCGCATTAAAAAGCTTTTCTCATTGGGTAAAGCTTCGTTACGGAAATTATCGCTATGCACATTTAATTCACGTCATTTTAATCAAGCAGTCCGATCGGTCTGGAGCCGAATAAGAGAGAGAAAAAATCAGCCTATTAGAATTATCTTTCATTTTACATGTTTACTCGCTTCGCTGTTGTTTGAATTGCCTTTAATTACCGCGCAAGCGAGGCTGTTCAATTATAAAAGTCACGTAGCCGAGGGCTCGAACAAAAATGCACGAAAGCGCCGATGAACAAGCGTTAAAATTTTTAAATGCTCGACAAAAAATTTATAGCGTTTTTTTTTTTTTTTTACAGAAAACGCGCTTAATGTTTAGAAAGCGTATCAAACGGTTTTTAATTTAACGATTGAAGCCTTTCATCAATTTTCTCATCGTCGATTTACAGATTTTTTCGCAATCCGCGGCCCATTCGAGGTGTGATTTTTCACTCTTTCGCGAAATTTCTTAATACATCGATCCCATCTCGACCGCAGCCTATTAATTAGTTTTTGGCCCGAGTTACAAAATATATTTTTCAACGTCATTATCAGAAAGTTACCGCCGTAAATTTCCTTCTTAAATTCGTTCCGCCGAGTTTTTCTTTTTTTGGAATTATCCTCATTAAAAATGAAACTATTTCGTATTCGCGTTAAATTCCGAAACCACTCGTAACCAACAAATGCTTTGCATTTAGCCCATCAGATGTCAGCTGTCTGCGACCTGACACTTGATGTGAAACTCTGAAAAAGTGTATGTGAAATGGCATTGATTCCGTTTTACCGAGCACCTTGAGGAGTCTTTTTTCGTGAAAGAAAAAAAGGAAGGAATTCGGATATTTACTGACAGACAAAAATTATCTGAAACTTGGTATATACGAGTAGAATGTCATAAATAACGGTATATCAGGAAATTACTTTTTATTAATTTTTTCAAGACGTACTTATTTCAACAATTTAAATTATTCGTTTGTACGTATTTTGAGATTTCGTAGGTATCATCAATTAAATTTCAATTTACCATTTGCCTGAGGTGTTTAGCAAACTGGTGAGAATTTCTTTCGTTTAAATATTTATAATTACGTTTCACTATACAGAATCTACACAAGAACAAAGTAAGCCTTTCCTATTTACCGGCTTGGCAATATATCCCGAGGCTTTATGCAGCCGAGTTTTCTTCAATTTTAAATACGAGGATGGTTTTCCTCACTTTTGAAAAGCTACCTCAGAATATGATTGAAAACGCTATAAAAATTTGTTGATTTCTATTTCATTTTAAAAAAGTAATGAATAAATAAGACATGTTTTATAGCAACAAATTTTAGAGTCAGGGACTAAAGAACTGAGGGGGTGAATCTATCCCTATTTTACAATATCGGCAAAATTGTCCAAATACCAGAAAAGTCAGCGTTTTGAAATTTTCATGTGGTCACGAAATCCAGCATCACAAAACTTAGCATTAAATTAGTTTAAAAACCATAGAAACCATAAAGCATTAGCTTGATCATCATAAGGCGTCGTTTGACACGGCATGCCTTTCATAACCATGACACGTCACCATACCACTGACTTGTCATCGTGTCACTATGACAATGACTTGTCATCTATGACATGCCATGATGTAATGAAAAAAGTATATTTTTCGTTAAACATGAATATGTAATGCATTGCACGTTTTGAGAGCGACAAAATAACCATCTGACATGTCATCACCACACATATCACTACATGTGTTCACGAATGTCATCATGACAACATCATAACATGTCATCATGACCTGTCATTATAACATGATCATTACATATCACCACAACAATAACGTATCATGACATGACTAAGACATGTCATCCTGACACGCAACCATAACATTATTACATGTCACTTATCATCATGACACGTTTTTATGACAATGCCATTCATCATAACATAACAAAAGGCATTACATATCACTTACAATCATGACATGTCAGGACGACAATGACTTGTCATCACGACAAGGCACCATGGTATGATCACATGTTATTCATGACTATGCTACGTCATCATAACAAATGACGTACCATCCATTACACGTTATAATGACAACACTACTTTCTCACTTTTTTCATTAATTTTACTAAAATTATACATATATCCTAACGTTAAAAAGAAACTTCAAATCACTAGCATCGTGCTTACATCTCAAATAAAATGAATCTCTCAATATTCTCGCAGTCGTGGAGAACACCCAACTTCATAACGTCGTTCATCAACGACGTCGATATTATTAAGTTTCACATGAAACTGTCATCGTCTATGTTCTCTCGCGAGTACATCGAACTACTAATTGACAAGTTCTTCGTCATTTGTCCTCTTATACGAGATTCGAAAACGTAACTAAAATAAAGCCAATGCTTATTGATAAAATGATGCGAAACAATTAAAAGAGGATAATAACCCGTATGGTTTTCTCAACCTATCACAACCCACCATATTGAAATAAATTGGTTAAGATACGAAATCTCGACGTACTCGTTTGAAATATATGACAATAGCAAGCCGCAGCCAAGGTATTTGAATAATTTATTCGTTTGTGCAAATACCTATTCCGAAGAATAAATTGAATCAATCAATTTGCAACATAATTGAAAGTAATTTTTACGTCGATAAGTTGAATTTAACATCCACAATTCGTTAAATTTTTTAATTGATACGTTTGCGTTAAAAATAAAAATGTATGCTCGTAAGATATTTAAAAATAAAATGAACAACCAATCAGAAAATTTTTCATCAATCACCAACCTACTCGTATCAAAAAAAATTCAAATTTTATCCACAAAACGACAAAAGCCTCAAACAATTGCGCAATTTTTTAAACCACGTACAATAATTTTTTTAAACATTTCTCAGCATTTAAATCGAGCTCTAACATGTCAAAACAATCCTCAAGTCGACAAATTAAAATATTACGGTAGAAAGTTGGCGAAATTCGTGGGCTTTTAATGTCCAAGTGGTATTCACGAGAAAGACTCATTTTAAAACTTTCAACTCAGATTTAATAAACGAACCAAAATTGCTTTCACTTAATATGAATTAAAGCACCTTGTACCGCGCATGCATTTCGTTTCATACAAGTGAAAAAAAATTAACGCGTCGGATAATAGCTACACAAAAGAGCATTTTTGCACAGCGACGTCTCGCTTCATCGAACCATTTTCCTCGTTTCGTTTTAATCATTTCGAAATAAAAGCCCAACGTTGCGGTTTCTTTTTCCTATCTAGTTTTTTCTCGCGGGATGAAATTCAATAAGCGATAGGATTTTGAAATTTCACCATAAACGGAAGTATCTGCACACATTCGATTATGGTTTATGTACGTTTCAACATACATCCACAGTCTCGTACTCGTAAACGAGATCGAAGTATAATAATTAGTTTCTACGCGTGTTATGCGCATAAAACCAATAATCTTTTTGGTCTTCGTATTCGTTGATGTACATAATTGGCAATTATTCGCTCTATTGATGCTAAATGCTTAATATCAAAGCATTAGGGACGGTTGGCGTTTAATGAAAGGGTAAATGCAATGTAGCCCGGAGCGACTGCTTTATTTAAGAGATATCCTGGCGCATTTTTGCCATATCCTTTAATCTAAGATACATCAGAATTAATTACCGCGAAAGAAATTACATGCCAGATAATTCCGAAACGTTTGGTGCTTCGTATAACGAGGAATTTAAATATCAATCATTTTCCCGTACGTGATACGTGACGTAATTTTACGACAGAGGAGTACGATTCAAGTGCAGGTTTTACGTATTTTCATGCTCGTCAACGTTTGTCTGAGTGTGCGGATAAGGGAATAAAGATAAAACCTGTTTTGCATAAGTACGTGCGATAAATTGATAGTAAAAGAATCATGATTCATAAAGGGAGACCTGTAGGAAACCTTAAATTTCAAATAGTATTAAGTTTTAGCTTTTACTCTCGTTCTTCAATCTCAATTTCAGGACTGACTAAACCACTTTAGCTTCAAAGTAAACAACCCAGTCATTTAACAGTGATAGATGTACGGGAAAACACCCAAGCAGCAAAACAAGTTGAAAGAGCTTTTCGAAAATGTCGAAAAATTTGCATAACCTCCTCCTCCCTCAGCAAATTGCAAAACATATCTGACCATAGTGTAATAATATACGTAAAATATAAAACAGCATTGCATTCAAAGCATGTGTCACAAAAGCAACGAAGCTACGCTGAAGATTCGTTGCATAATAAAAGAAGAGTGCGGTTATTTGCACAGATAAAATGAATCATGAACGCAGCAAGTCTGCATAGAAGAAGCGCTTCGTTAAACGAATGTGCCATGAATGAGACGACTCTGCTTAGAAAACGCGCAGCGTGAAAGAAACGTGTCATGAATGCAACGAAGCTGCGCAGAAGACTCGTGCTAAAAGAAGAGGGACGCGAGGAAGGTAAATCAGTGCAGCCTGTTACGCAGATAAAATGTATCATGAGCGGAGCTGCATAGAAGGAACGCCACGTTGAACGAACGTGTCATGAGTGCTACGAGTCTGCGTAGAAAACGCGCTGCGCAAAAGACACGTGTCATGAACGTAACAAAACTGCGCAGAAGACGTGTTACGTAAAATGAACAGAGTCATGAGCGTGATAAATCTATGCAGCTTTTTCTGCAGATATCGTGAAAGAAAAGTTTTGGCGCTAAAGACAGACATTCGTATCAGTAAATTGATTGAACATGCGTCTGGACTTGTTCATTAAGAAATGTGAATTATCACGAAACAATATAAATTCACTGATTGTTTCATTAAAACACGAATCATAATTAAATGTAAATAATTCAAAAAATATATAAAACTTGAAATAATCTTAATTCTTAAACTTGCTTCGAAGACATTATTTTTTTGATCCTAAATATCTAGCTCTGTTTACGGATTATTTTTCGAGAAATTTTTTCTCATAATTTATTCACAACTACGACTACCATTAAGCATTAAATGAAGTGTAAATGAATACAGGGCGATAAACGTTGTTTTTTCTGACCGAAATCCAATAATTAACGACTCGGTTTGATAAACGCCAAAGGAGTCTACACAACATCTAATGCATTACGCAAGTAGCACGATTTTTTGCACAGCCGTCTTCATTGTTTTGTATCAAGTTGAATTTCAGAACCATGTTCGATTAATTCTTTATCGTTACAATTTTGTTTCGTTTTCTTAATGGTTTTAGTTGTATATGTGTTTTCTTCTTTGCGACTACAGTGTCTACGATGCGATGAGAAATACGGAGAATGAGCGAATTAAATTATCTAAATAAAAATAAGGACGATCTTTTTTTTTCTCGTTTCACTGAAAGAACTACCAAGAGCCTTGGAAATTTTACGAAGTCATTCTTTGACCCTTTTTAATTCTCATGTGGTGGTATTCTTTAGGTAATGACTTTTCCCCTAGACCTAAGTAGTTCTTTACGGTTCTGGTTTCACATCTATCATCTTACGTTGGCTTTTTAATTAAATTTATTTATTAGCGCTCCAGCAACATTTTTTTCATTTTTATTCCTATTGCAAGGTGATTGCGTTTGTTTATGTGTAAATAACAATATCGGCGTAGTTCCACGATTAATCAAAGATCCCGTAGAGAATACAACAAAAATTAAAATGTCAACTAGAAAACGACGCCGGCGTTGAAACTGAGTAAGCAAGATTCTAAATGAATTCGAACGGGTCATCGAACCGAAGGAAACGAGTTAAAGCAATTTTCATCAAGTTACTAGTTCGAAGAAAAACGTCCAGATTTTCGCAGTCGATTATAATTAATGGCTTTTTTGTACAAATCATAATTTATACGACGTATTTTTTAACCACCGTTCGCCCCTCCTGTTTCCTTTATTGACTTCACGGGCCCTTTTTTTCCACAAGCACGTTTTCACAATGATGGCGCAAAAAAAACGTAAATTTTAGGGAAAAATAGCTTTAAAGTATTAGCCGCACATTGCGAACGACGAAAACTACGAACGTTTCAATTTTTCACCAAAAGGATAATACATAACCGCGTGTCACTCGCTGTAAAATGATTTCGTTTGACGTCGTGACGAACGAACGTGAAAGATCACCTACAGTGATATGATAAATCCAGTTTATCATACGTCTACGAATACAAATCTACCATTACACATACATTGTATAAATTTTCATTTGTTTCTAACAAGGTCGTTTCAACAAATGTCATGAAAATTTCAACTGGCTTAAATGCGTCGGATTGCCGATGCGAACCACGTTGGGACATGTTTAGAAAAATAATTTCAGGCTTCTTTCTGAATTTTGATTATTTCAAGGCGAAAACATACGTACATCGAGCGAGGAATTCTCAAAGATTATCACGTCGTGATTTTTATCGAATATTTGTTCAAAACCGTGCTCCGGAGTTTGATTTTAGGCTTTTTCACTCGGCGTCGTTTTAATTGACACGAGTTTAATAGGGTATTTTTACGAGGCTTTTAAATCGTTTAATGTGAATGACTTTTGGAGGTTTTGATATTATTCAACATTCGGTCGTGAGCTAAGAAAATAACTCAAATTGGTTTTATGTCTTGGGAAATTTCGTTCGCTAGAATATTTTTTAATGACAATTCACCAGAATTATTTTTCACCGTGGTACTAATTCATTTATTTTTCTTTCAGGTGAGTACCCCATTGGAATTTTCAAACATTCGCTGCATCGCATAAAATCGCCTACACCGAATTTACTCTTGATTTTCGCCTCAACTGGTAAAAAAATTTCATTTTGTCACGTCATAAAATCGGTTCACGTCGTGTTTATCACTTCTTATATCGAAGTTTCCTATAAGCCCGAAAAATTTGCCAACTCTACGCACTTTTAGTATTTCCGTCTGACCATAAATCTAACGCAAGATTTATTTTCTTATGGAACAGTAAAAATTCTCGTATTAATCCAGCTGAAAAATGCTACGCGAATTTTAAATCACTCCATCGATCTACGTAATCCGTATACAATGAACGAAAGGAGGAAAAAATTGGTATAAATTCAGCAAAAAAATGCTGCTCAAGTTGGAAATATTTGAAAAAAAGCTGTATTCGAAGCACGTTATTTTTTTTATCAGTAATAAAATATAAACATAAAACCGAGTTTTTTAATTTTACTAAATAAATAATAAAATCTTCATTTCAGCCTTTCGCAAAAGTTTTTTTCTTCGAAATCAGTTCTTTATAAACACGATGGGAAAAAAAAGCTGCGAAAATTTAAATAACTACTATTGAATTCTAATGAAGAAATGAAATTTCGAGGCCGAAATTTTTTCTAAGGATACTGTACTAAGCATAGGTACCAACACGGTTTCGAATAATTAAGCAAACGGACGACCTTTGCAACAATATAATGCACCTGGTTCGTCGAGCTATGCGTTGAGCTTATATTGTTCCCTGGGTGTATTTTATTTTCGTATTAGATATCATATAATGTAGGTGTGTATTAAATTACAACGATATTAGGCAGCCATCTAATTCCTATATATGAGTATGTATTCGCATTAAATATCCTCTCTCTGTCTTTCTCTATCGTATGCACAAACTAGGTATTTTTACCGATATTTCACGATTTTCATCGCACCATGTTGCCTCTTCATATCAACGTATTGCGAAATTTCAACGAGATTGAAGACCTTTTTTTATGAGATTATTTTACGAAAATAAATTTTTCTGTATATGCATCGATGTCGAATAAAATTCAATATTTCGAAGAATGTTTTAACGCAGTCGTTAATACGAATGCAAAAAAGCATTTTTGTTCGTAATTCTTATTCCATTTTCCTCAAAGTAACTATAGTTATTTTTCCTCCGAAAAAAAAAATAGAGCTTGATGTGTTTTCAAAGCCTACAAATTGAATACTCGTATCGAAAATTTCAAACCATGACAAGATATTTCTTCAACTTGAAAACAGCTTGGCTACACTGTTTCGTTTCAAGATTTACTTGTATACTCGTATTTCAGTGAAATTCATAATCGGAAATACCTACGCGTGTTTTATCACATTAATAACTCATATCAGTTGATATGACGACACCTTTGTAACTTTAAAATGACACGAGTTCGCTTCACAAGTCAACTAAAAATAATTACAGTATTTCCCACTTCCTTTACTTCAGGTGTTTCTTCTGGAAATATCAAGGGTATTGCTGTAGACTTGACCTACTTATAGTTTCGAACTCAAAAACGCAACCGAATTTATTAAAATATTCAAAAATTATTTGCGTAATCAAGTCTAATAAAATATTTTATAAAAGCAGTCTTCAAAAATATCTCGAGGAAACATCCTTCTAGGTATATTTAGATAATCATCCATCTAAACAAAAAAATTCCAAGAACGAAAACACTCCTCGAAATCATCTTTTAATTATGGAAACACTCCGCGAATCATTTTCAACGCTAATATCAACAACTGAAACCAAAAATTTTGCGAAATTGAAAATTCAACAAATAAAATTCACATTTCCTCGTAATTTTTGGAAATTTTCCAAAATTGTATCGTATGACAAAATTTAAACTTCGATAGTTTTCAGTAGATTCTCTTCTCCTTTCTTTCTAAAAAGTTCCATTTTTTTAGCAATCACATCGATCGAAAATTTTCTAAGATGGTTTTTTACGTCACCAGAATCGTAATTTCAATAGAAAAAAAAACTTTCAGAAATGAATTGCTTCAATTCAAAAGACTTCCTATTTTAACGAATTACTATAATGAAGTCTGCCTTTTTACGACACAGAAATCTTGAATATATTCAACGAACGAAAATTTTTCACGAAATCACACATCAAATCAAATTGATTCTATTTGCTTGGAAAAAATTAGTAAAAAAAAATAATAAGGAAACATGTTTTTCTTTTTCAGATGTTTTGAAATAGGTCTATTTACATGAAAAATTTCGTATCAAACGCAGATCTGAATTTTTCGTTGTAAACAGCTTTGTTCCAACGAAATAATCAATTTTCATAAATTGGTAAAGTTTCAAAAAAACAACAAAATTCACGATACTTGTTTCCCAAAATTGAAAAAACTCATCGAAAACAACAATATAATGATAAGAATGAAGTAGAAAAATCGGGAAAATATTTCGAATGTAAAATCATCGAATTTCCAGGATTTATAATAAAATAAATATAAATTGAGAAAAAAATCAACTTATTAAAAATATATGTTTGTTCATGAAATCATTATTTTCGACAACCTTCATTATTACTTTTTAAACATGAAAATCGTACATTTACATGTACGATTTGTTATTTTTAATAAGCATTGAATTCTTGAAAAACATTTGGGGAAAAATGTCTCGGTAAACCTCACGAAGGAATACATCTGAGAAACGTATCAAACCTTTGAATGTTTATTTTGTCCTTTTAGCGACTGTAAAATAAATACCGTCGAGGTAAAGCGGTTCGCTTCATTTATTTATACTAGCCATTGTAAACTTATTTTTTTCCATTACCATACCGACGTTTTTACTTGAAATTGAGAAACTCGTACATCTTTTTTGGAATTTTTATTTCATCATTTTATACGTGCTCCAAGTGAACTTAATTCACTCCAGTGAGATAGTAAAAACGAATGTATGACACAAGAAAAATTTTTCAACGACTAATTACTCGCATGAAAAAAAATTATTTACCTTAAATAATAAACCATCGTTAATCGTAATACTTGAGGTACAAAGGCTTTCTTTTTAAACATAATAAACGTTCGTTTTCTCATTCAATGTTTAACAGCTTAAAAATATCGTATCGTTACACAAAATACAAACAAACCTGTGAAATTCATTTCTCGACTAATACTCGCTTTAGCTCTTTTAAACAGCAAATTAAAACGAGTAAATGAAAAGCTGAAATGAACAAGCGTAGCACGACTTCCGATGTTGGCTTTTCTTTACAATTAAGTGCACTCAAAAATGTTAAAAGTATTGTCAGTTACATATAAAGCTCTTGGAGTATTACGTTCAATGATGAATAATACATCCTTCACTTAGTTACCCTTTAATTACGTATTATGTTCTTGGACTTTTTCGAGCTTTATCTCTTTTAAATGCGATTTGCTCGAAGCGATGTTTACCTTTTTTTTTTTAAAAAAAAAAAGAACCCTTACATGAAAAATTCTGTTTGTAAATCTTTAAATTTTAAATCAAGTATTAAATAAATTTTCGAGATGATTTTTAGAAAAAATTTCCAACAAAACAATAAAAAATTGTGCCAAAAAAAATAATAAATTTAATCCTCGATAATGGCCTTTTCATTTGTCAATTTTTCCGGACTCTTTTTTAACTATTTTTATAACACGAAATAAAAACTCGAATCTAGACAAAAATTCCAGTCATAATAAAAATTTAGTTACACTAAAAATTACGATTTTACGTTAAAAAAAATACACATTAACCAAGCATCCTTTCCGCAATAATTCTCCAACCGCAAACAAAATACATCATCTTTTGATCGGGCTTTACTTGTTCAAACATTAATTCGAACTTTGTTAAAAACCGTTTACAAAACTTTATTGATGTTTTCTCCAATAGGAAAAGCTTTCGAAAATAATTTCCTCTTTGCTTCGACGAAAATGCCCGCCATGAAAAGAAATTCCTTAAATGCAAAAATATTAAAGTTGCTTTTAGAATTTCGTTGAATTATTGCTATTATTTATTTTTTTCTTCATTTTGAAATATTATCGTGTAATTGTAAAAGAGGAAAATTTTTCGAAATTTTTTCTGTATATTTCGCGAATTTTCTTTAACCCGAGTTTCTATGTAGTTTTCTTTCTTGAGGAGAATTTCCCGTTAAAATATTAACGTTGTCTGGCGGCATAAAACAGACTAGGCGAGTTTTGTCTTTTTTTTCCTTTGAGCGTCGAGGAAGAATCGTGGATGGAAGAAATTTATCGCGATTATTTACTTTTTTACGTATTGCGTAGATTTTCCAAAGCCAAGCCCGTTTCATCGCGTTGAAATTTTTTTCATGAAAATTTCCTTCAGCGTTTTCGATTTTTCGTTGCAAAATTGGAATGAAAATTTACATTTAAAAATTAGTAGTTTTCAAAACGTACCTATATCGAAATATTGAAACCGAATTCACCTGTCATTTTTGTACAATTTATTTCCCAATTTAAACGAATAAAAAATTTTCTATTCCATAACTTTTTGTAGGGATTTTTTTCGTATTTTTACAGCGAATATTTTCATATGCGTAGATTTTTTATTTCAGGAAATATACATCTACTATTCAATGGAAAAAATACGACGTCCCACAACAAATTTTAGATTCTGAAATTTATTGATAAAAATTTTATATTAATTTGCAATGTTTTGCGCAAGGTAATAATTCCACAAAACTTTCAATATTAAAAATCGCTGCAACTTTCATCGATCAATGGCGCCTTGCACAATACATTAACATTAAATTGTACATAAACGAAGTCGTCAAAGGCGGAAATGGGTCCAGGGAAAGTGCTCTACCCCCTCCCTTCCCCATAAATGCATGATACTTATTAACTGAATGGAGTTAGAAAAAATTATTTACATTACTAAATGACTTAAAAATTTCCATGCTTTTTCAGAGAACCCGAGCCCGAGGCAAAGTACCTCCTCCCCCCTCACAACTGTACACAAATACCTCAAGCACGAAAAAAAAACGTAGAAATTATTGATGTATTTTTTTTAAATACCCAAAAAGCGATAAATTAAATATGCAAATGGAAAAATACCATTTATTTTTTCAAGCAGACAGAGAAGGAAAACAGAATTACATCGAACTATCCTTTCCAACCTAAAATTATTGTTTTTAATTATACTGATTTTATTTACATTTACAACACGAATATTCGTATTTAACCTTAATTCGCGTGCTGAAAAAAATGACGCCATTAGACCGAAATTGAAAATTCAACGATTTTAGCTTGATTTTATGGCGAAATGTGCGAAATTGATTTTTTTCTCTTTTTCATCCGGTTTCGATTTATAGTAATGGAAATATAATAAAGTGGAACAACATTTCCAGATTTGATATTATTAATGGTGAAATATCTACATTTTAACGAATTCGAGTTTTTCTTTTTTAATACGACCTAGTTTCAAGATATCCTCGACTCGTCCCCGATCCAAGTAACCGAATCATAATAAATTTCTACGACGTTAGTCCCGCCTACTCTCGAAATTACTAAACTATAACGTAATTCTGTTCAATACTTTTTTTTCTTTTGAAATAATTCTCTTTGGGTTCTTAAAAGCTGGAATTTTCCGTAAGAATGTATAAACTTCAGAGTGAGACAATTAATTTCAATTTGAAAAAGGTGTTGATAATGAATTGAAAAAAAAAATTTTAAATCGTTCAAATCGAGGTGCCAGCTACCAAGGGGCACAATATGTTTAAAAAATAACAGCTCGAAAATACAAGAAAAAGTATCTTTTACCTGTGTAGCATTATTGGCACATTTAAACTTGACATATTCCCCTACCAACGACATTTCAATTTCACTACCAGTCGAGAGAATTATTGAGAGCACTTAGACACTATTTACTTTTAAATAAGCCAATGCAAATGTTACTCGAAATGAAATAGTCTCGTAAAAAGATTCATGTATACGATATACGTATATTATGTATCTATCGTCACTTGAAGACCCCCAGCTGCTTATTCTTCGTTGTGACACTCCAACATCAGCTCAACCCTCAACATGCACTTGTATCGAAAGAGAAAAAACGCTCGTAAATTCACAGTATAAAAAGAAAAAACACCCAAGATACAAAATCATAATTACCAATACAAACAATGAGAAAACAAAAGCATAATTTAAGAATGGCTCGACTCGTTCAAAGAAACATCTCGCTACATTGCGATTAAATGAATTGCTTCATTTCTTGACTCCGTCTCTTTGAATTATCAGCGCAAAAGAAAAATTCCTTTGTAGAATTATTAGATTTTTTTCTCTACTTCGAGTACGGAAATGACAAGAAATTACGCGAATTATTTCTGCTTGTTTTCTGGTTACTTTGTCAAGATAAATGACCGTCGAATGAGCATTTTCTCGGGAACTGTTGCTTTTGTTGCCAGTTCCATCGCGATATGTCCGCTAACTGGCATCTTATCTTTAATTGTGAACTGCAGCTCAGAAGTGAATAAGATTTTTTTATCACATGTAACTTTTAACGAAGCACTGTACGAATCAACTAGTGTGGAAATGTTTTCGAAAAATAATCGAGTTTTTTTCAATTGGTTAAATGTTATTTTTACAGTTTTATTTTTTTTCAAGTCGAGTTCAACGTTGAAAAGTGTAGTTTTCTTTGGATTTCTTATGTAATCAACGAAAAACTCATTTGAGATGTTGCTTCAATCAAGTAAATGATTTTTTAACCTAATTTCTTTCACAAAAACAACCCTACAGAATATTTCAAAGCAAATCTTCGGAAATACGCGTAAAACAGAACATACTTGAACGCAAACCATGAAGTAGTGCTTATTTCTCAATTAAAAATATTGCGATCTCGTTGAAGTGTTCGTGAAAATCTCGAAAATTGATTAGATCAGTGAACAAAAAATGACTTTTAGTTTTAAAAACTGCATAATCAAAATTTTAGCCAAATCGTTTTAAATCAAGAATTTTACTTCAGAAAAAAACATATTTTTGAAATGAAGCGCTAAAGATGTTGCAGACATATTGAAAATAGGGAAAATTCATCATCTCCCCCAATATTGAGAAATTTAAAAAAGTATCCCATTGTGATCTTTCAAAAAAAAAATCATAAAATACCTTGATGGATTTCAGTCATGTTTTTTGACATTTTCATATCTTGGCTATGGCACACATACTCGAAAATCGTCACAAAAAAGCGTCACGCCGTTGTCATGACAACGTGTCAGGGTCATGAGTAACAATTCAGTAGTGATTTTCAAAGTACATAAGTATATCACGAAATTAGTGAAGAGGTAGAGACGTCATCATAAAATATCATAGATGACACGTCGTTGTAATCATTATGATGACGTGTCATAGTCATAAGTGACAGGCGATTACATCATGGTGACATGTTGTAATGAAATGATATGATAACAAGTCACCATCATGATAAAGTGTCATAGCTATGAGTGATAACTGATATGTGATGTCAATGTCTAATGACATGCTATGATGAACGTCATTGTCATATAGACCTGTCACGATGATAAGTAATATTCAGTCTCGTCACAGTGGCATGTCATGATGACACGCATGGACACATTTCATAATAATAGGCATGGTGATGACATGTAATGTCACGTCAGATGATTATTTTATCACTCTCAAAACGTATAATGCCTCGAATATTTATGTTTAACAAAAAATATCAGTTTTTCATGTCATCATAACATGTCATAGATGACAAGTCATCGTCATGGTGACGTGTCACAGTCATGAGTGACGATCTTATTATTTTCATATCATAACATGCCATAGATGACACGTGTCATGATAATCAATGACATGTTATGACGTCATGGCAGCAAGTTGTGATATGTCTAACGACATGATATGATGATAAATCATTGTTACAGTGATATGTCATGGTTATGAGTGGCACGTAATGTCAGACGACGTCTTATGATGAACATCATTGATGCGAAGCGACATGAAAATGTCACACTGTGTCGCAGACTTATACGCAAGCTAATTTTGATATTCTTCATTGCTACATTTTTGTCAATTTTTTTAATAATTTTACCGTGTAGTTGAATTTGAAAATTTTCCAAGTTGGTATCGTAAACTCGACGATATTCTTATTCCGATTTTTATTCCGCGTGATAATCTCTTGAAAAGAAAAATCCATTAATTAGTTTAACCGAAGAAATTCGATAGCTCGAGACAACTAGACTACCAAAGTTGTAAAAGTAAGGGTGACTGTTCGAATAATTGTTTCGATGTTTATCTTTTCTTCGTGAAAAACATCAACGAATTAATTTGAAAATTTCAACGTACTCGTATTTTCAGTTAATTTCTCCTCGACGTGTTCTCAAGTCGCTGAAGCCAGAAAACCCGCTAAATCGTATCGCGAAAATAAAACGAAAAATATTAAACTCGGTTAACTCGTGTTGTCACAGTGACACTAAGACGTCCCCTACGGTAATATTACTTTCACGTGTGATAACAAGATTTTGGAAATAGGAATATTAACAGATGGAAACGTTAAGAGGGTGAAAAAAGTAAATACCTTCATTAGTACGTAATCGCTGATAAACTTTCAACACCTTTTGTTTTATATTTCAAGCGTTATGCACGTTTTAGCCGTATATTATGTTAGGTGTTTGCATAGACGTATTAACAAAATGCCTTATGTCACCTCGAAACGTGCTCTCTCAATGTAGGGTAAACTTTGTTTAGTTCAAGAGGGTGAATAGACGAAGGAGGTAACGCCTGCCGTAAACGTTTCGTATTGAAGGAAAAAAAAACTCGAAACTAAAAAAGCCAAAAGATTAAAAATTCCTTATTAAATAAGCTTTTAATTTTGCGGGTGTAAAATACACCACAGTGTAGCTAAGGTGTATGCATGGTTGTGAGCTAACGCGGTAATTAAAGCCGAGATGATTAATGTTTTCGAAGGTGGATGGCGGCAACGTTAAATAAATTCTTATTGCGAGTTTAATTAAATTAATGAAAATGTTTATCATTTCGAAAATACATTCGTAAGGGTATTTAGAAAACGTTGTTGAATTTGCGAATTTTCGCGGCTCTATTAAAAAAGGACAAGTTAGCGTAAGCTATGTTTATTTTTAAAAGGATTTAGGTGTTGACTATACGAATGTATTTAAATGGTTTCCCCCTGTATTATGTCGTATAATTATTGGATACTGGTGTAATCTGCGGATTTTACTTTTTTTCATCGCCGCCACCAACGGCAAAATACGAGGGATTGTTTTCCCCCTTCTTTTTTCAACACTTTATTTATTCGACCAAACGTGACCTAGAATTACAATCTATTGGAATAGTTTTTCAAGGCGAGGCCGAGATTTTTCAACATATTAATGAGTAAAATGTTGAAATCAACAATAGCCCACGTTCAAAATTATCTAAGTACTGGCTAATTTTGTAAAAGGAGTTCAAATTTCTGTCCAAACATTTGGGTATAAACTAATTAAAAGACCCTTGAAATGAGGGAAGCTTTTAGAGTTTCGACAACGGATTCACTATTTACGTTCGGTGCTTGATAAATGGTAGCAAACATCGAGTAAATAATTTATTTGGTATTTTATTGAAAATATGTTAAATCTATTTTGTGACGTTTTGTTATTCTTGTTCTATTCTATGCGATGAATTAATAATCAAGGTATAGTATTCGCCGAAGCTCTATAGAATGGTAAATACGCCTGCTTGAATATTCTCACATATGCGGAGAATGCGCGCCCCCGCGAATTAGGCATCGGAGCCGGAAAAACGTTCAATTCGTAAAATATCGCGACGTTAATCGACGTCGTAAAATTTTCTCTCCTTTGAACTACTTGACGTGGGCGGTTTATCGTATATTTTCGTCTGGATTAGAATTTATTCTCTTTTCGAGTAGTGCCAACTCATTGTGTGTTTTTGCGTGTTATTGCTCGAGTATATACGCGCTCCGAGGTGACTGTTGCTTCTTTATACACAACAATGGGCAAATGTATGCGTAATGACCTCCTACAGGGTGTATATTGCTTCTCTGAAAGATTTGGTGACGCGTCTATGGCCTATTTGACTCGGGAAAAAATCTAGAGGAAGAGCAAAAACCCTAGTTTTGGGAATTTCCCTTTTAAAATGCACAGAGAAATATTTTCATGCGAATATCTTGAAAAGTAAAAAAAGAGAGCACATAATAAGAGCTGCATGAGCGAAGTGAGAGGAGAACGAGATTCAAACTTCTCATACACAAAGTATCGAACAATTTTTTTACCGAAAAATCACTACTTTAGCACCACCTTTTTATCTAATTTTCAAAAAACTCTCACCTTCACTACCCCCTCCCTACTCCTCCATCTGTAAAGTCAAATTTTAGATTTAAAAAAAATCTGTATTTAAAAAAAAATCAAATTAAAATTATAAAAAAATGAACGCACCACACCGTTTTTTTTTAAGATGTAAATATGACGTCACATATTCTGACGATGCATCCAATTCATAAAAAATTACTAAACATTTATCAAATCTATACAATTTTAACATATTTTTTCAAAAATATTTCGTTTTTTTTTTCATTCTTGCACTACTCTTTGGTAAAGTTCACTTCTTTTTCGCTACTTCCATCACTCATGTTCAAAATCACTACTTCTTCCCTACTTTCATTACTTTCACTACGTGTTAGAAACTCTGATACACTTCATCGCAAAAATATACAATTTTAGTCATTTTTACAAAATTGATCTAAACTAACTTTTAAAATTGGCAACGCGACCTCGCCATCGTTACAAACTTCATTAATAAAAAATTTACTTTCGGCGTCTTTTGCCATAATTTAATTATAGAGATTTTTTTACTTTTACAATTTAACACCGTTTTTTTAAAAAATATTTATTTCGATTGTGAGCCGTCACAATCGAAATAAATATTTTTTAAAAAAACGGTGTTAAATTGTAAAAGTAAAAAAAATCTCTATAGTTACAAACTTCGTTCCAATTGAATAATTCTTTCCTCGATTTTCTGAATTCTGATTTAGCCATGAAGATTGAGGATAAAAGTGGTAACCTGCATTTTTAAAATAACACCTTCGACAAAAAATTTTCTGACAAAGCATAAAAATGTTTGTTTTCGTTGGATAATACTGAGTGTTCGGCTAAAGATATCAAACCCTTCGCCTGCGGAGTAGTGGCAACCAATGGCAACTGTCTGTGAAAAATTTTGCTATTCATGAAATTTGAAGGGGCAACGATATACCACAAATTACAGTTAGACAAAATCTGTAACATTCATCTGACAGACACAACCGAGTAATAAAAAAAGCACTTTTTAGAAGGTTTTGCATATCCTCGAAATGGAAGGGACTAGAACGAAATAGAAATTTGTAAGCTGTGTAACGCCTTCAATTTCAATGCTATGCAAAAATACGTCATTACATTTTTTGTAGACCTTGTCAAGCTCTAGAAAAAAAATAATGACGTATTACTACTTATTTTGAAAACTGAACGTTCCAAAAAAAGACAGAATTCCGAGGAACTTCGTGAAAAAATTTCGAATTTTTGGTATTTTGTCTTCATAAAGATTTCCGATTTCAAGTTGGACAAAAACAGTTTATTTCAAGGTTGCTTCGAGATACTTCAGAAATTTATGCGAAATGGGAGTCGAAAACCAAATTACCTAAATGTCTGTCCTCGCTACGAACACACTTCAGTTTTAGAATGTAACAATTTTCAGCTTTATGATAATTCAAAATTTCTAAAAATTTCAAAATTACGTCGAAAGCGACCGTAACGCTCATGAAATCATGGATATTCAGTTACGTAGAAAAATTTCCTAACAAACGAATACACTTTACATATTCATCGTCTTCGCCCCATCGATCATGTATTTCAGCCTCGAGTATCTACATTATTTTAATTCAGTACTTCAAAAACACGTTCGCGTTCGCAACTGGACAGATTAGGTACCCAACAAATCCTTTAGATGTACGAGAACAATGAATAGAATCAGTGAACGTATATAATAAATAGAAAATCGACTCAGCATCAATGATATTTGAAAAGTTATGCTAGGTAAAATTATTCGACTTCCACAATGGTTCGTTGTAGCTAGTAGGTACTTTAACAAGGTCAAAAAAGATAGATCAGGTAATCTACGCGATAGAAAGTTTGTTTAAAACATCACGGTATGTGGTTTCGATCAATCATAGCATTTTCGTATTCCTTCAGCATCGTCATCTTACCTTTTATAGCAAATTTCACCACGTCGATGTTCAACCATATCTCTTCACGTGTATAACGATAAACATATAATTCGTTTTCGAAAGAGAAAGTTCCCTTGAAAGTTTTTCGATCACCCAGATAAGCGTATTTATTAAATATTTAAATCGTACCTACGAGAATATTGTTTACTTCTTTAATCATCAAAGACTTGATATTGGAAAAGCTCTTTCGTAAAAACCGCGGTAAATTTCCATCATAAAAATTGTCTGCAAACTGTTAACAGCTTCTAGATGTTTATATTTTACCATAAAAAGTATACATATACATAACGGAAAAAAAAGCGAAAAAAATGTCGTTTCAAATCGTCTCTTACGTAGAATGTAATAGTATAAATCGTCTATCGAAACATAAAACCCGAATTTACGTTATATGCTTTTTTTTCACCTTCTCTCACTCTCTCTATTTCACTCCATCTACCGAAACCTTTACCTGAAGCGGATTTCTCTCAACTACGTAGTTGAATTTTAATTCATGAGTGTTCTGTACGTACAAACAAGCGACATATTTATTCAAAAATACAAAAAAATACACCACTGTATACATGATCGTTGACTTAAATATTCATAAAAGAACATGTGCATGTTTTTTTCGTCCAAAAGTTATATTTTCTTCTACGAATACTTCAAACACGTAGATATCATACAATACGAGTTATTTTTATGAACTGTAAATAAAATTCACCCGAGCTGGTTTTTAATACTTTACGTAAATTTAATCAACGCGATTGCGGTACTGCGTAAAATTAGCGAGATTGTTTCATCAAAACTTGGTCCACGGTGAATTTAAAAATTCATGAAATTACGCCAACTACGAAAAACGAAGTGTCATTTTTGCTTATTTTATTCATAAGGTCATCTCGCTAAAATTCCAACCGTTAACATTTTTTATAATATCTTAAACGCTGAAACGAGATACTAACGTAAAATTCGCTTAATTTAATTTACCCGACGATTTCACCCACGCTTGTTTCTCTCGCAATTGTGGGCTTCGTGTAACAACGTAAAAAAATACTCATATTTTACCCGATGAAAAAAAAAACTTGGAAATCTTTCTATGTATCTGAAATCTGATTTAGGAAAAGATTCGCTTTTGTTTGATGGATTCTTGTATACACAAGCACGTTTGCAACGTAATAACGAAAATAACAAAATGGAAAAAGCCGAGTCGTGTATTTTAGCACTTCGATTATACCAAAACTTATCTTGTTTCGTCGCAAATCGCGAAGACCTAAAATCGTCGTTGAAGAGATTTCTTTCAGTTTCAAAATACAGATGTCATTTTAAGAAAAATTTCATTATGGATGCTAGAGACGGAGAAGTCCACAGTGCATGCTTAAAACCTTAGTTCTTTTTTTTTTTCGCAACCTCTCCATATCGAGATACGATATATGGGCACCTATGTTAGAACAAAGGACGTAACTGGAAGGTGAGAGGGAAGGTTCTCTCCAAGCAGGAGTGAGTTTTGTCAAAAAGTAGCACAAGAATGAAAAAATTCGATTTTCTTCTAACCAGCGATTTGACCTCGTCGATGGAAGAGAGGAAAGGAGTGGTAAAGTTGAGCGATTTTTGAAAATTTGATAAAAAAGTAGTAATTTTTCAAAACAAAATCCGTTAAATACTGCGAATGTGAATTACCAACGTTTCAAAACTGAAAAAATATCGCTTATAAGTTAAGAAAATTTGGGTAACACCCAATTATTTTCCTAGCGAAGATATTCATGATTTTACAACAAATCCTTTGCGAACAGTTTTTTTAAAAATGTGAAATGAAAAAACTATCGGTATACCACGCACAAATTAAAAAAAGGGCCAAAAACATCAGCCCTGGGTCTTTGCCCTCGAGGGCTCTGAAACTTCACAATTCGAAATTTTATATCCAAATGTGGACGACGGAATCATACATTTTGCACATTTACTCGAGAGAGAGATTTTCTGAATATGCGGAGAAAACTCTTCGTACGAGGCGACACACATTGCCACGTAACTTACGCGGCACGGCGACCAAGTGTCGCGCTTGACTGAAGTCGCATACGGTTTTCTAAAAGTTTTTGCTCGATAACTCGAAAACGGAGCGCGCTACGAAAATATATATAATGAGGTAATTTGTAGGAAATTAAATTTGCTGTCGATAATGTACCGCCAGAATTTCAATAGGATTATCGGTTGGTTAAATTTGGCCAAAAACCATTTTGGAGGAGAGCTTAAAATTCAAAATTCAAAAATTCGTAAAAAAAATCGAGTAATGAAATTCAGCAGTTAAAAACTTGGCTTCGAGGTTTTTTCGATTTGAGCTTTAACTCTGCCAAATTCCATTGAATGTCAATGACATGGGAAAGATTCTTCTGCGAGCTGATAATTCATTTCGATTCGTTAATCAGTAAAAAAAAAA